>CAJNYU010001438.1:0-90493 GCA_905331475.1 Rotaria socialis | reverse complement strand
GGAAATTATTTTGCATCCAATGCTATCGTGTGGTTATTCGATGAGGGTACAAATAACAAAAAATAGGATCAAACGAATCGTCTCGGCTACTTCGGAAGCAATTGACACTTCTAATTAGGATATTCGTAATCATCACCGTTAAATCTACAATTACATCTGGCTTTGACTCGTGGAAAAGCAAATTTTGTTTTCGATGATACCTGTGGGTATCGCAGGCAAAACTCGCCCGTGTCGATTTTCGGGAAACAAAGTTGAAAAAAGTGATCGAGAACGATCCCTGATTTATAACTGATAGAAATAATAAAAATCTGAGGGGGTGTAACGCCTTGATGAGGATTAGAGACGTTCACTAATAAAAAATGCCAGGTGTCACAGTGTGGGTTATGGCAGAATGACAGCAATGGAAATTAAATAGTATTGAATATTGCATGAAGATCCTACAGGTCATCGAACGAGAAAGAGAAAACCGAGTCGAGGCTTTTTCCGCTGAGAACATAGAACAGATGAAATAGACGTCAAAAAAGAACAGAATCTGTTTGTTCGTCTAACGAGAGAATAAGAGAAATAACAAGAGAATCAGTGTTCTTTTTTTTTTACTCGCTATGTGCGTCCGTAGAATTTTTTTTCGTCAGGTCATGTCAGTCTGTGTCTAACGCTGCTTTTCCATTGCGTCAGTACATAGAATTAAGTTAGTGAAATCGTTTCAATAATGTGTCGTTCTTATTCAGATGACTTCAAGGTTAAGAATTTACATCGTATTAAATATTAAATATTTACAAATCTATCAAATTATTTTTTTTTATAGAGGTCTTCTTCGTCATCACCACCATCGATACACCAACAATTTATTCAACCACCACCGCCGCCACCGCCACCATATACCACCACTTCATCATATACACTTGAAGGTTGCGTGGCTTTTATTGAAGCGATGCCGGCCGGGTCATTACGGCCAATACTTGTTCAACGACTAGCCGCTGTTGTGGCGAGTCAAACGGCTAATGTCGGTGCTGGTGCTGTTTCTGCCACTTCGCACCACGAAACACCTGCACCACCATCACAATAATTTTTTTTTTGTTGTCTGTTGTTGTGCAGGTTTTTTTGAACAACAAAAATAAAATAAAAGAAAGAATATAAAATAAGGAAATAGTTTATATTTATATGAATTCTCATTATATTTGCACAGATAAATTTATTTTGTTCTCGAAAAGATCTTCCAGTATAAATATTTTCAATAACTAAGTTGTATTAAAAGATGTTAAAAAACGAGTTCTCTAGAATTGTTATAAGTGTATAAAACATATTTGTTCAATTAAAATCATCATTTATTTGTAAAGGAAAAGATTTATATTAATAGATTAACCTGTTGAGACTCATAATGTTTTTTCGAGAGGATATTGTAATTATTCATTTTAAAACTATAAGAAAAGTTGCAATTTGAGAAAAAAGATCAGGTATTTTGTGGTTGATTGTTGACTGAAAAAGAAACGCTTTCAAATTGAATTCGAAATGAAATGAATTTCTAAATGAACAATGATTGTATCGTGTAACAATTATATTCATCATTTAATAATGTTTCATAAATTAAGCTTTTATCGTAATCGTGAACCGTTTTAATTTGTTAGTTTGTTGAAAAAATTTCAATAAAAAGATGATAGAGAGGAATGCTAAATTATGATGAGCATAGATAGAAGTGATCTAATATAAACCGAAAGGTATTTCTGTCACTATTATAAAATAATTTGAATAATGAAATGAAAACGTTTTTTCTAAATTAATTAATGTTTTATAATTAAATATAGTTCATCTATTATTTAAAAAGTTGAGATAGATAAAAACATGCATTGAATCATATAAGATCTTCCAATGACTTTTACAATTCTGTAATTTTTTGTTTTCTTTTAAATATAAAACAAAAAGAACTTCTTTATTGTAGAAAAAAAATTTTGTTTTCTTTTATTTAATAGATGAACAAAGGTAAATGCAAATCGATGAAGAAATATTGGAAATAAAATAAAATATTTGTTTAGTTATTGTCCTGATAATGAAACATGTTGTCAATTGTCATCAGGTCAATATGACTATTTTCCTATTCGCACCCACGCAGGTCAATCAAAACGGATATCCGTTACGGACCGTATCATTCGACCTGGATTAGTATGATATTAAACCAGGAATTACAGTAGATTCGCCTGTATCATGTAATTTCGGACCTGAAAAACCATTAGTATTGTTTTTCAGCATGCTTCTTTAACATGTTACCTATGACTTGCAAAAGCTTTATAATTTTTACTATTATTATTTTAATAATAATGTAAAGTAATTTGAAATATGATCTTACAATCAAATCATGAGAGACTGTGGTGATGAAATATCAAATGGCGAATTAACAATCGAACAATCGATTGACGGCAAACTAAAATGGCACAGAAAATTAAAAAACTTATTATAACGCTAATATATGGTAATTACGAGATATAAGCGACGATAAAATGACCATAAGTGACTATTCCAGAAATGATTTACAGATTTACAGTGATTAAAGTGATTAATCTTCATGGACACAATTAGTATGGTTGTGCTTAGAAAAGGCATAAACTTATACGAAAGGAAAAGTTAGAAGTATTAAAAACGATCATACATGATTTTATCATTTTGCGCAGCAGCATCATCGAAGAAAATGATAGTTGATTCAATGATTTGTATGTTTGTTTAAAATCACTACTTAACCAAATATCAGTTCTCGTTCTGCTTAGTTTGACATCGAATACCAAGAAATGATTCGAGTTCGGTTCGGTTCGTTTTCGATCTCTGGTACAAATCAATGAGCGACTTCTCTCAATGTAATGTTAAATGAATCTGATAGAAAGAGCAATTAATGCAATCATTTCGAAATATGAGCAGAAACAGATGGTTATTTTTCTTGCATAACGCGAAGCTTTAGAAGAAATTCATGCGACGTACAAAGATATCAGTGAAATCGTGTTCGAATATAATTGAAACCCCAGTAAATTCGAAGTAACCGTGGTAGACCTTAAAATTCTAGTGATGTGGCTTGAAATCTCGATGGTGGGGCTGAGCCCCACCTGGTTCATCCCTGATTACGCCATAGATGTCATAATACCATTACACCGGGTATCCACAATTTCATGTCACAATACCCATACACTTGGCAGCATAAGTATTCCCTTTTCAAAACTGATTCATAATTACAGTCTTACCTTTTGGGTAACGACTTTTAATATACGCGTATTACTCAACTTTAAAATGCATAGTTATATCAAAAGTCATTACCCATAAAATAACACTGAAAATGATCTCATTTATATCTTTGAGAAGGTTTTTGAAAGAGGAGGTTGACTTCGTGTTCGAAAAGTCGTTATCCGGTGTAACCGAATTATGACATCGCTCAGTATATGTGAAAAATACTAGAAAACGCAATATGAGATAGCGTCTCCATTGCTTGGGGGCGGAACGCTTCAGAACGAGAAACGCCTGTCACTCGTAGCTCTATATTTGCAAATGATGATTTGTATTCGATATATTTAGAATGTTTGAATGACAATAATCATAGTAATTCAAAATGCATAGTTGATGATATTTTTGTTATGAATGGCACTATTAATAAGAAACTATGTTTCGTATGTGAGATTTGGTTAAAGAAAAACGTCTTGTTGCAAATTAATTTAAACTCTATTTTATTTTAGAAAATCAATGAATAAGAGAAATAAATCTGAATGAATTAGTAGTTAAGGAAAAAGAGAAACGAAATAGTTTTCTTTGACGTATTGTGATGCCCTATTAATTTCAATAATTACATCCAAAGACGAATCTTGATATTGGAATATCAATTCGACTATTTCGAAAACGAGTTTGAACCATTAAACGATAAGGTTCGATTATTTCAGATGCTGTGTCGCGATGAATATCAAGATAGACGAGTCGTTTTAATTGTTCAAATAATTGAGAAAGATCTTGTTCAAAGATAGCTCTGTGTTCATCTAAATAACAATGATTTTATTAAATTGAGTTTTTTTCTTCAATAAATATATTTGAATAACATACTAATAGATTGAGGCGTGTGCAGAGTTCGTTGTCATTGTCTCCTCAACACTCCATAATAGTATCCAGATTTGAAGTTCGGTCGAACTTAAAGACATAAAAGACGAAAAGAATAATCATTACAGAAAAATGTTTGAACTGAAAATATTTTATTCATTTTTATTATAAATTCGGCCAAAAAAAACTCAAACAATTATATTTAATAAATCTTTTGTTCAAATAAAATAAAACTGATTTGGTATTTTTCTTTTGATAGTTCTTTCCCTAAGATTTTAATTGTATTTTCTAATGAGGTAAAGCAATTCGAGGAGAAAATAAAGACTTTCTGAATATTAGATTTTACTTTTCACACATTAAATCTATATTTTTGTGAAGTTCACGTGTTGTTCGACGAGAAATAGTTAACGAAAGTATAAGTCGAGAGTTTTGCGGCTTCCACTCTGAGTTTTATCAATCGAAATCAAAAAAAGGAATCGATATATACCAAAGAATACAGTCCTCTTTCTTTATCAATTAAAATTCAGGCCCAACCAATAGATGACCTCTTCATACTCTTTCATGGTCACAATACCCGAGCATTAACTTAGCAATAGAAGAATTCAACAATAGAAATCGGTATCCCAAACAGAAAATAAAATGAAATACAGCGTTTCTCTAATGATTGATCCTGTGCAGAAAAAGAAACTCTATCTCTATTGGAGACACTTGCATTTGAGAAAATGTATCTTATATATTATTAGAATAAATAGGCGAAGAACGGATGAGTTTCAAATTTGAGTTCATTATCAGCTACATTAATAAAGTTTTTATCAGATATGATAACTTAATATTCACTTTTTAATTGTTATGACAATATTCAATAACTAATAAAATTCTACTAAATCATTTTCAGAATTAAAATATTTTTTTAAAATTAATAGTTCTAATTAACTATATTTTGTTAATAAATAAACACTCGATGTCCAAGGAAAGTCATCTGGTCTCCAAAGACGTAATGTTTGTAACTTAGGCATATAAGTACTGAGAAGAGGTACAAGATGTTTACCAGTATGAATTGCTTCATTTCTTCCAAAGTTACAGCTTGAGATATTGAATTCAGCATATTGAACAGTATTTAATGCATTTTTTCTCAAATGATCACATGTCTAAAAATAATATGAGAAAATAATTTCATTTAATCATATAAAATTCATAAAATTTTGTTTAACAATCAATTGAATTTATTCTCTTATCGTTTTTAGTCTTTTAAACAAACGTATGTGCAAAATCATTCGTTAGCAATGTGACAGCGCAAAATTGAAACACCTTTATCTTGCGGTGATGACCTTTTCAAGAGTTGCTGTCATATGTTGTATTTATGTTAACTTACTCTAGGCATTCTGAAAATATTCAGCCTTACAGATGTTTGTTGAGAGGAGTTGCTACTAAAACAAAACTAGTGTTAGAGACGTGACTTAAAAAAAGACACCGATTTTCATTTAACAATAAGAAACGATACACTAGCCATCTCTCATCTAGCAAAGAAAAACTATAAATACATCAAAAGAGAATGCAAATTGTTCAATAAATATAAAATTGATTCTTGAAGATACGAATTCTTTTTGTTCATCACTTTAATATAAGACTGCAGTATAAAGTGCAAATATACCGCTGCTTATTTACTGAAAACAAATGAACAATAAAATTCGGGACTAAACCTTCGGGATTGTAAAGCGATGTAACATTAATGCAGTACTGATTTCATATAATCTCTTTGTCATCTCTCATACTTAAATTTTTAATTATCAATACGATATCTTTGTCTATTATAATGTACGATATCTATAAAACAATGAAACATTATCCTCTTAAAATGATAAAAAAAACGGTGCAAAACAGGCCGGTCCGGTTCCAAGTATGCACTGGATGCAACTCTATCCAGTGACCACTGACTCTACTCTCAGAGTGATAGAATATCTTTAGAGATCACAGAACTTATGTTCCGATTTGTGGTTAGCTTGGAAAACTGAGTAAGAAGAGTTATTTTTCAATGGATTTGCGTTTGTATCTAGCGACATTACGATCGTAAGCAACCTCATCAATCTATAAGATACAAGTATCAGTATTTTCTTAATAAATCACCAATATTAATAGCTACCGAGTTCGAGTTTTTATCTTTCGATAGTCCTTTTGATTAGCTAAAAAACCAGGCATTTGCGAAACCGCAAAACTACTGGTCATCTAAGACATATTTAGGCAATTTGGTTTCTAAATCCATTTTTTTGTGCATTTTGAGACGTTTTTCAGGCGATGTTTTGTTAGAAAGCCACGATTTGGTTCAAAACTAATATCAGATTCGGAATCAGCGTTAAAAACTGAGTTGATCTATATATGTTGTGAATAATTCTAAGAAAAAAGTTTTTTTTTGAAAAAATCCCTGTCCCCCCCCCCCTTAGGGATGGTCTGATCAATAATGACAATTTTTTCGATAACTCAGCCATTTCTTGACGAATCCTTCTCATCTTCGAACTTGACTGAGACATTGATGAGACTGAATTGTGTAGAAACTTTCATCATGATCTGACTCTCCTTTCGGAAGTTATCGTGTAAACGGCCGGCCGGACACACTGACCGATTCTAGAGTGTACTCACTTTTTGAGTACACAAAAACTGATCTTGTCTGATTAGGGCTACGAAAAGTTGTGCTTATTAAATATTATAATATCATGTTTCTAGTTAATTTGACTTAGAGCATTCGATTTTGTGAAATATGATCTAAAAGGAGTGTTGAAGTATATAGGGGCAGAAGTTTGGTCTTGTCCTCTGCGCCCCCCCCTCCTCTCCACCAGACGTGGCAGACATTCATAGCAACGACATGTCGCAGACGTGACGGACAGCATTTCGACCCATCACAGACAGGCTCCAGGGGCCATCATAGACTGTGATAGAAGAATGCAAAGTAGTATCAGAGATAATGTAGAACTAACATATAATTCCATCATATACGGAATATTGCCCTATTCAAGCTCTATAATGTAAAGTAAGCCATCATGGAGAAATGTGTCTCAATATGCATAAAAAAGAATCTTGCGGGGATTGCACGAACAGCTTTTTCGTTAAAAGTAACAAAGGAATACTCATAAAATGAATGAATGTGATATTGTATTAGAATTTTTGTTGGAAGGCACTAATATTTTGATTATGAAAGTTTTGATAACAAACGAACTTGAAACATTAATCAAAGATAATGATTCATCAATAAAATTCGCTGAGAAAGACAAGCTCTACCTTTCAGCATATTCTGCACAAGTTTTACATTGACGATGTCTACACCAAATTTAACATGGTTCTCGAGAGGTCCAATTACATATTCGACATATGTATGATTCATTTATAGTATTTCTGTTTGTATAAAACATATAGATTTTCATGACAACAGTTTATGATATAAAAAGAAAACACACTTCTCTTTTTATTTGAGGAAAACAAGTATTTCATGCGAATACCTGGTTAACGTAAAAAAATAAAATTAATTACGATAGAATTTCTTTCAGTGAAATTTCATGAATGAAATATGTCGACATCTAGTGACAGAACGAGACGAAAATGTTATTGGAAAATGATCAACAACCACAGCAGCAGGATGAATGATCATCAATATAATGACTCAATGAAGCATTCGTTCTTAAAAAAAAGGAATGGTTTCAAGTCAGTATCCAAAAGTTTTCTATGACGTATCTCCTGATGATTTCAAAATTCTTGATGATGATCATGTCTATAAAATGAACAGTACAGTACAACGCACCATATCTCCATCATCCTATCGTCAAATATATTGGTCGACAGTAGCTGAATCTGGTTTAATAACTCAACAAGTTAGTTTGTATGTATTCTTTTTTGTTGTTGTGAAAATTGATTTACTCATCTTGACATCTCTAGAGTAATATTATTCATCATACTTTTTATTCATTTGGATAATGGCAATCTTCAACCGAGAACAATATTAATTGTCAATGCACTAATTGGTATTAGTGGTTTGTTTCTTTATCGAAGGCATATTAATTTAAAATTATGTAAAAACTATTGAAAAAAAAAGAACCGTTTCGTTGTTTTAAATGATTTTGTTTTAGTACAAGAAAACGTTAAAACATTATCAATCTTTCTTTTATTTGGTTCAATGGTTTCACCTGTACTTTTTACACTAACAAAAACAATTAGTACCGATACAATTTATGCAATGAGTACATTGATGATGTTAACTCATTTAGTATTTTATGATTATGGAGCCGAAACAGAAATGTAAAGAGTGTCAATATTTTGAAATTCAATCTTAAACTGTTTTGTTCTGAATAATTTTAGGGTTCAAAAAGCTTTATCATTTAGTATAGCATTATTCTCATCGGTTTGTCTTGCATCACGTTTATCAACATCGTTTCATACATTTTGTTTGGTAACATCAGCCGTACTTGTTTTTGCTCTATGGCCAGAACTAAGAAAATATATAAAAGTAATTGAATATAGTTGGCAAATATACATTCGTTTTTACTATTTGTTGCAGGAATCAAGTTTTTATATATTTTCATTATTGACAATCGTACATATTGTCGGATGTGTAGTACTGCTATTTCATCTTTCAATGACACATACAATATTTTATTTATTAGCTATTCTTTTTTTAACATTCCTATGTCCATTATGGCTTGTTGCATTACAAAAATATAAAATGTATGAAATAAATTTTGTAATTAGCTTTTTTTAAAATGTCTTCTGTTTAGATCAATAAGTGGTGCCTGGGAAGAAGCTGTAGTTACAGAAGCGAGAAAAGATAAACTTGACTGATTCGCTTCGTATATTTATAGCGTAACTAGATGAGACTTCGTGTAGCTATTGTCGGTTATTTTGTTAAATAAAAAAAAAAAAGAAGAGACGAGTCATCATACACTTGACGATAATCTTGGTGTACAAAATATCAAGTAAGCATGAGCTCGAATGTTTCCTATTTCCTATACAAATATATTAACTGTGAATGATATATACGATCAATTGTGTACATGATATTGTACAATATAACTGTGTTTATATAGTAATTGTGATAAAGACGAGACAAAATATCCTATGTACAATTACCATCTGTTTCTCTAGATTATATCTATATTTATTTTGTTGATATATTATGCAATTGGAACGATGAATTATCAATTGAATCAACCAACACAATCAATTGAGTAAGTAGCTTGTGTGCAATCGATGCTGACAATAGGTCAAGTTCTATTTTATGACAAACATGTGTTTCTATCCTGTTGTTCATCTATGAAATTGATTTTCTCGCTCTCACTAAATATTGATATACGACGAGTCGTCAATATAAAGAAACAAAACATATATAGACTAGCTATCGGCGAACATTAGTAAAGGCGACAATTACACCCTCTAAACAAAATATTTAGTTGATTATATAATACAAGGAAAAGAAAAGAAACACAATCATCCTTGGCTATATCATCACAATAGATATCAAGATAGGCCGATTAGAATGGGATCAGTTTAGCTTCTTCTTTTTTTAAATAAAAACGAAAAACGAAACTCATTCGTTCTAGCCATTAGAATCTTATCTTTTGTTCTAATGGCGTCGATTTTATTTCGCTATTTTTCTATTTAGTCGAATGATTATCATGAATGAAATAGATTTTGAAGAATGTCTCAAAGATTCTCCTGTTTATCGGTATGTTCTCTTTTCTTTTCTTTTCTCTTCGAAGAGAAACTATTCGCGATATAATTCAGCAACTAGCTTTCTCTTATTATGCAATCATTTATTACTTCTTAGAAATCAACTTCGACAAGCAACAAATCATATCGATATGTTAGAGGATCGCTTAGAACAGGTAAAATTTAGAAAAAAAATTCATATTTAATTATCTATCGATTTATTTATGTTAGATGTCCAAATCATGTAATGCTGTAATTAATATAGGAAAAACATTTGTACAAGAATTTCAGTACGATTTACAAGAAATAAAAACGAAAAGTTGTTTTTAATTATTTTGTTTAGAAAATTTCTTAAATCTATTTATGATGTTCGAGAATTATTTGCTTCCGATGATGTAACTTTTAAAAGTTTAGCCAAATTCGGTGAATATTTAAGTGAAATACAAGCACTTTTTTCCGTAAGTAAAAACTACTTTGTTTTAAATATTCGTAAACATTTTCTTCTTGTCTTAAAATAGAGTTTATTTGAACAAACATCAAATAGTGTGTTGAGAACATTAACACGAATGTTAAAAGAAGATATTAGAAAAGTAAAAGACCAAGGAAAACTATTTGAACGTTTAAGTTCAGATTATGATATTGGTAAATTGGAATTTTTAATTAATCATTTTCAATCTATTTTTCGTTTTTCGTTCTAGCTTTACAAAAGAATGCGGATGCATCGAAAACTAAATGTACGTAGAAATTATGCGACTGAATATTAACTTGTATTATCATACAAAAATGTCCTTGATAAAGGTCGAATAAGATCATTTCTATTTGCAGACCTTGACTGAAGATACTATTGAGGCTAATGAGTGGGTGGAGAAAAATACGTCGATGAAGTGTTTATACATTAATGCTTTATTTGATAGAGGTTATCTGTAGAAACAAAGCATAATAGTATATTCACATGTATCCAATAAGGTAAAAAAACGTCATATCTATAATATAACAAGGAATTTGATGCGTTAACTCGGACGATAAGATAGTTTTCTAATTAACTATTTATTTTGCAATCATTCTAATTATTGAATCAATGAACTAGAATGATGACCTTCCATTACACAAATTAAGTACAACTCAGGGCTATAAATAACGCATGTGACATAGACAGTTGCTTTATAATCACCTCTGTTCCATCGATTGATTATTTGAAAATAATATTGATTTCGATAGTCTAATGTCAAGTATGTATCAGCATCATAGGATCTAGTAATAAACTTTAGTGCTCAGGTATACACTTATATATGAAATGAATTTGCGTCTTGTGCTTTAGCTCATGTATGTGAAGATACAAGTAAAATTTTGATAGCAACTCGCAGTTGTTTTGGTCATACATCAATCGATTATACATATCAAATAAATGTACTATTTAATCAACATAAAATTGAATTAATTGAACTATTATTATCATATATTAATATTCATAAAGCATTTTTTCATCAAGGCCACGAACTTCTATCGATAGATACTGAACGCGATTTCAATGTAATAACATCACAAGTAAAGTTTAATTTTTGAAAACTAAATCCAAACAAAATATTTCAATTTCAGTTAACAAAAATGCGACAAGAGAATGCTCAAAAACAGAAACATTTTGAGAAAATTCACGATATTAATCAGAGAAAAGTAAGTTATACTGATGAATAAGAAATCATGTTTGTACAATTAGTCATATTTACTCTACGCTTCATTTGTTTTTGTTGACTAGCCGCGTTATCTTAGTCTTGATGACAACTGAAAGTAATGAAGAAGGAGAGAAATATTTTTTCAAAAAGTCAATATTGAAATTAACTTGTTGGATAATCTAATCTAATCTTATAGTCTTCATCGTTAGCAATCATGGCAACGTCAACAAGCCCATCAACAGATAAAGTAAAATTCTCTACATTGCTTCCATTATACCAATCATCAATGAAAGGCAAACTATCATTACGTTCTCGTAGTCAACGTACACGTCAGGTTATATGGCAGCTCTTGAAAAAAAAACAGATTCTTCGGGATTGGATACTTTCTTTTTGATTCGCGACTAACTTCCTAAGCTCGTCTTTATTTGACTTTTTATTGAATTAGAAAAATTAATTTTTTTTTCGATTTTCTCTCATTTTAGTGCAACCTTGAAGATAATAAAACTGTTGAAGTACCAGTAGAAAATGCGTTAGCTGTGGTGAGTTTAATTGTGTTTTTGTTTTCTTTTAAAAATAATGCTTTTGTAAAAACAAAATTTAGCCCAAGGAAAATTTACCTCGAAATCCATCGCAACAAAGTTTATCAAGTGTTCCCACAACACCTCAACCAGGCATTGAACCAACCAAAGAAGGTCCATTGAAATATATTTTATTTTCTTCGATGAATATTTTCTTTTCGGGTTTTTCAGGTTATCTATTCAAACGTTCGCATAATAAATTTAAAACATGGAGCAGGTTTGTTATGGAATATTATTTCAAAACGCACATCAGTGACATATATTAATGGCTAAAGAGATAGTGGAATCCTAAAATAGAAGCTATATCATCCAATAGCGTATCTGAGTATAGTTAGATTTTGATAAGAACTTGAAAAATTATCTATTTGTTGAATGATATGCGACAGTTAATTAGATATAATTGTAAACTTCTACGAAAAGAGAAATAACAATTTTCCTTGAATCGACTGTTTTATTATTTATTTTCAAAAAAAATTTAGACGTTGGTTTTCTATTCGAAATGGTCAATTACTTTATATGAAACGTAATAATGCGACTTCAACCAATGATAGTGCTCAACAGCCATCATTACCACAATCAATCATGGTGCCTGATTTACGCCTGTGTTCGATTCGATCAGCGAATGATATTGATCGTCGATTTGTTTTTGAAATACTTTCGCCAAATAGGTAAACAAAAACATGTTTATAATTCTTGTTGACAATGTTTCATTCTAGCTCACATCTTCTTCAAGCTGATTCTCAAGCTCAATGTGAACAATGGGTTAGTTCACTACAATTGGCTATAAAAAATTCATTTAAATCATCAAATGATAACAGTCAAAATTCAGCTTCGGTTTGTTTTGTCTTGATTCATAAAATCTTAAATAAAAGTATGATTGTTTTTAGTCTTCACCAAAATCAAATGATGAATCATCAAATGCACTTCAAGCAGAAAAAGCGGAAATTAAACAAAAGATGTATAGAAAAAAAATGCTTCTGGCTTAATTTAAGATGTAAATTTATTTTAGGATTCGAGAAAAAATTGAATATGTACGTTGTCTTCCGGGCAATGACAAGTGTTGTGATTGTAATGCAGATGGGCCAGAATGGGCATCGATTAACATAGGAATTTTACTTTGTTTGAATTGTGGTGGTGCTCATCGGTGAGTCGTATACTATTCGTAACGATAAAAACAAAAACTTTCTTTTTATGAATTAAACAGAGGGCTGGGTGTTAATCTGTCAAAAGTTCGTTCACTTCATATGGATACATGGGATTTAGAAACCTTACTTATTATGTCAGAATTGGGTAATACAGTTGTGAATGAAATTTATGAAGCACAACTATCAAATGGAATGCAAAAACCGAATGCTGACAGTGATGCGTAAGTGTTTTAAGAATAAGTTATGCACAATATGATGAGTAGCTCTAATAATAACATTGGAGTATGCACACTGAGAATTATTTGGTTGTTTTTTAACGTTATTTTGATGTTCGGAGATTCGAAAAGAAGTTTCAAGTTACATAGAACATTTACTTCTTATCTTAATTATATAACTATTAATAGTGTATAGTTCGCCCCTAGAAAAATAGTAGATCTCACGAGTTCTCAAAATCGAAATAAAAATTTTGTTTTCAGTGTTACACGTCGAGCATTTATTGAATCAAAATATGTTCAAAAAGCTTTTCTACGTTCATTACCGTCACAAGAAGATATACCATTGTTACCTC
Source organism: Rotaria socialis (assembly GCA_905331475.1). Classification (NCBI taxonomy): domain Eukaryota; kingdom Metazoa; phylum Rotifera; class Eurotatoria; order Philodinida; family Philodinidae; genus Rotaria; species Rotaria socialis. The sequence continues at coordinate 76,785 of CAJNYU010001438.1, read as the reverse complement.
GTAGAATCAAAAAATGGCCTATAATGAAACAATCAATATCCGATGAATCATCATCAAAGTTAGTATTTTATTTGCTTACATTATTTGTTTACACACTATTGTTCTATTATCTAGAAGAACAACATCGTCATCATCTGATAGTGATAAAAATAATCAAGATAGTTCATCATCAATATGGAATATGAATATTTATTTATATGAAGGAGCTCGCCATCATAACGTGATGATGATGCTTCATGCTTTAGCATTAGGCGCAGATAAGAATTTTGCTAATGAACATGATGGCGGACGAACACCATTAATCCAAGCAATATTAAGTGTATGTTGCTAATATTGAGCGTGACAAAAAAAAGAAACTTTCTTCTTTTCTATTCTTTCTAGAGATCAGTTGCAGCTGCTGATTTTCTTTTAACCAATAATGCCAAAGTTAATCTACCTGATCAAGCTGGAAAAACACCGCTGCATTACGCGACACAATTAACGAATAAAGGCCGAGGGTACATAATGAATATTATATAATTTTGAAATCTTAACCTGTGGACGTTTTCTTTTAGACCAATTATTCTTTTAATTAAACGTGGTGCTGACCCATTATTAAAAGATAAAGATGGCATTGATGCATGTTCAGTGTCCATGGATGTAGGCGATCCCGATGTTATTACATGGTATCGCTTAGTTGCACTACACGAGCAAATGAAAGAAGAAGATGCTGATGCAGAAAAAACTTACATATCAATACTGGATGATGGTGTTTATATGAAAGAAATAGCGAGGACACCTTCATTCTCATAATTAATTTAATAAGAAAAATATCTGTGATATTTATCGAGTTAATTAGTTTGTCTATTCTATGTATATTTGTTTTTTTTCGTAAAAGTTCTCATATGAGCCATCATATAAAATCTTAATCTAGTCTTGCTTATTATGTATCATCTATATCGAGAATATATATATATATATAATTATGTAAAGCAAGGATCTTTTTTTGCTGTATCTTTTTTATCCTAAATAAAATTTCTCATATGCTATAAGTGAATGTTGTCAACATAATTAGAAAAAAACATTGGTCCTCACCGATGCACTTGTCAGATGTCTGCTGGCGTTTTTTGGTTGTTGAATAATGCTATTGTTCTTTTCGCTACTTGTAAATCTCTGATGTTATGGTGAACAAAGAAAAACAGCATTGCATCAAGTTTTTTAAGAATTAAGTACACGCATTTCTCTCGAGATGGCAACTTTAGTCTTGTCTAAATCCGATTGTTCCGACAAAAGACATCGTATTAAATCTGCAATCGATTGGGGTACAGGTAAACCACGGATTAAAGCGAATAGATCAGGTTCTTTTCGTTTATCGGGCACTTTCCTGCATAGGTAAGATATAAATATTTAGAGAAATCCTTGGTTTCGTATTTATAATTATAGTGGTGAACCAATTTTGCAAACATATCGAAATACAGCTTTAACATTAAGTAATCTACGAACTAACGATGAATTGTAAGTTGATTGCATAGGTCCTATTCACAACTTTACGAGATTAGAAGGTAACAGGCTTGTGTTACGTCATTTCCTTTAGAAAATTGTTTTGAACATCAATTTTGTTGATATATTGCTAACTATTCATTTTAGAGTACCTGCACCACTTCATACAACGAATATCACTTCGCATGAATTATCATCAGAATTTCCCTCAAATCATCCATTTGCATCTCATATATCTGACAAAGCTGTTTTCCCGACAGCAACCGCTAATTTGCATGATCGTCCTTCAACATGTACTGATCCTTATGTTGTAACACATAAGATTCGAGGTAAATAAAAAGAAAAATGCAAAGTGTGCAGCTCTCTTTTCTTCTTCTTCTTCAAAAAAAAAGTAATTGGAAACACGATCAAAGACTCCGTTCCGCTCCCTCTCTCTCGCTCTCTATCGGTCTTATTTTGTTGCTCTAGTTTTTATTTGCTTTGGCCGTTGATTAGAAAAAATTCCTATTATTCTAACTACGACACAGAATCGTTTTTCTTGTGTTTCAATTGTTGTTATTGTTACGGTTGTGCAGCACGCCCTGTCGATGTTTGTCTTTAAATAGGTAATCCATTTCGTCGTGAAGTGCATTACTACGGATTTCAACAAGAGCATCATCGAGCTTTGAAATGGCCAGATCAACATCGTATGCAAGTAATACGTCTAAATAACATTATTTTTCTTCGGCAAATGCTTCCAATTTTCATAGTTATCTCGATCACTAAGTAACACTGAAACATCATCATCGATTTATCCTTGGCCACGCAAAATATTTGCCCCCAACAATAAAAAGTCAATTCCAAATTCACCAAAAAATAATTCGAATAAAATTAAAGAACGACATTCACTTGAAACTACTTATCAAAGTAATTATTCAAATCAAGAAGGATTAGCTTCTCGTAGTGAGTACGACGAAACAATAATAAAGTCACCTTCACCGAATGAACAACTGGCAAGTTATTTTTCAAGAAAAAAAAGCAGAAGAGAGACTTGCTCTTTTTTCTATTAATTCAATATATAGAAACCTCATTTTAACGAGACATTCGAATCAACAATTCCAATAGAAGATATGCAGACTATCCACATGAACGGAAATCATCAACAATCGACTGATCTTGAACAATACTACGCACCAATAGAAACAATACAGTAATTATATAAATATATACGTATAAATAACAATTCTCTACATGTTCAAAATTTTCTTTTGTTTAGAACTATGAGTTTAAATGAAAAACTCGATGATCATTTGCGTAATGGAACAGATTATATTAATTTTCCTGAGCATGTTTATTCAACTCAACGAGCACCAACATGGATTCGTAAGTAGATTTTTCTTTGATCTATTTCTTTTATATCTTTATCTTCGTTTTTACTTACAGCTGAAGAAGAAGCATTAAATTATACTCAAGTTAAACCCCGTGAAATTCGTTATCTTGATCAACTTCGACCAACATCAAAAGGCAGTCAATTACTGAATGATCATTATGCAAGTCATCGACAAATGGACGCAGAAAATCGTCTTCAACAATTAGAAGTTATTCGTCCAACAGAAAATATTAATTTACTTAATGTTAAATTACAAAGTCTCCAACATCCACGTCATGCTCGACCTATTTTACCTCAATATCGTGATGATTATGTCAACACATTATATGATCAAGTGGGTACATATGTTCAAGAACGATCAGGTCTCTATCATACTCAAAACTATGATCCAAATGTGCTTGTTCAAGCAATACCAGACCTTGAATATCAACAAGAGAACACTACAACAGAAAATGAAGTTGATCAATTATTGAATACCGGTGAACAAATTCAAAATAGAGCTAATCCAGTATTATTCCAACGTCGAGCACTTGGTGATTATCAAAATATGCGGGTTAGTTTGTTTTTGTCGATTCTACTCATACACAAACAAAACAAAACAAAATAGATTATTTCTCTGAATGGTATAGTTGAGATGATAAGTTTATTTCTTCAGACTACAAATCAGTTAAGAATCTTGTTTTGATTTATTCCAAGAGCATTAATAGCAGCACTTCTCCGATGTCTAGTTTGTGTACTTGATTTACATGCACGAAATTATGCAAGAGAATCACTCAAATATTGAGAACAAGGCAAAATAGAGAAGAAGAAAAAAATCTTATTTATTCTTTCGATTCCTCCGTAATCAAATAAATATGCATCATATTAACGTAGCACCCTTATGTAAATATGATAGTTTTTTTTTTTATCTATTCAGAATCATCTTCTCCGCAAATTAAGTGTTCCACATGATGCTTCTACTGTTGATAGTCGTACACAGGAAGGTAAAAAACAATTTGTTCAACGTGAAACTATCTATGGTCAAGGATACAATACGAAAAAGTTTCTTCAAGAAAATACTCTATTAAATAATGCACGTATTGATCCAAGTCGTTTAATGAGTACGACATATAATAATGATCTTGAACGAGTACGAAGTTTAAATAGTTATCCAATGAAAGCCATTTCAAATTCATCAATGAACAATTATTCAGAATTTCCCAATGCTAATCTTGTTAGTCCAGTTATTCGTCCATCAGCGTCGGCTGAATTGTATAAAACAAATTCTATTAATGAACATACAAATGGATATTTACGTCGACCAACAGTTCGTGTTTATGATTCACCATTTAAAACTGATCATAATACAACAGTAAATAAAGTATTTCAACAACAAACAGTTCTGCCACAATCGAATCCTTCTCTTCAAGTGCCTCCACAAATTCCACGTTCAGTTAAAACAAATTTACGTTTACCAGGTCCAGAAGTTGTTGCTCGATTTACTGAGCCCAACATTGATCCACCTACCACCTATCAACGTTCATACAAAGATATATCTTATCACGAGACAATCCCTCAAATAAAACGGCCAACAAAAAATAATCCTCAAGACTCAAATCGTTCATCGCATGTTCTTCTTAGAGAATGTAGAATACTCGATCTTCAAGATCAATGGTCAAAAACTCAAGCCCAACAACAGTATCATATTGAACATCCAGAAGCTGTACCTTATGTTGGCGCTGGTACAATGCGAGCTAAAAAAGAAATCCTTATAGCTGATGCGATTGCTAAAAAAGCAATGATGACAGTTAGATGAATTTTTTTTTCTTTTATTTTTAAATGAACTTTCTCTGACTTTAAATAAACTAAAAAAAAACATATCGATAAACTAATTTGGGTGCGGGCATGAGATGCCTAGTTCGAATTCGAATATAAATGCATACCCAACAGCATGGTATCAATTCGAAAATCAGTGATAGAAATAGATTTAGTTTTATATTTAGTTTAAGATGGAGTGGATGTGGGTTGAGGGGGACTATGGGGTAATTGTGGGCGTCGGTGCGAGTGAGGGGGGGGAGGGTACCCGGAAATGGTGCGGAGGTGGGGATACCCAGTGTACTTTAAATGTGGTTGTGGGGGATGGATACCATTTGAGAAGTGCTCAAATGTGGGTGCGGATGAAGGGTATAAATGTATTCATATGTCGCATATTTCGGAAAGTTAAACTAAAACTAAATGTATTTCTAGATTTAGTGTCACTTTAATTTTTTCTTTCCTCCATTTATATTCGAACTCGAATTAGACAGCTACTCGGCGTGGGTGTGGGTGTGTTTCTGTTTTAATAATCATCCACATTCACACACACATTCCACATTTCACACTCCACACTCACATCCACACCCATATCTATGCATATATAGCCATCACTGGATTTTGTAGTGAACGGAAAGTGAAAGTTTAACTTAAGAAAGATTGTGGTGCGCTCCCTCTCTCACTTATTTGATACTTAGAATAACCAAATAACGTACTTAATTTTTCGTCGATTTTAAGATGAATGATAAAACTCTGATAAAAAGAAAACAATAAAGATAAAAAGATAAGAGTCAGCAACTAGTGTCTATTTCAAAGTGAAGAAGGTTCGATATTTTAACAGTCAGCTTTTTAGACAAATTAGGTAGTGATGTACGGCTGTCATTGTTTAAAAAAAAAGAAACAAAGCTGCATCGAATCGTCGACACCGTATTTTTCCAACAAATTGTATCAGGTTCTTCTATCAAGCTTCTCAAATAGAAGAAAGCATAGTGTAATGTCGAAGTTTTGAAATTTTAACATTCAGTAGGGCATCGAACTTACAATAAAGTTCAATTATCTCTACAAGTTAGTTGTTAAAATAGTTAACTGAAGACGAGTTATTAACACTATACTATAGGTGTTTGGTAGATTTTTGACGAGATAGTCACCTTCTAAACCAAACACGGTATCTGCATCTGATTTTAAATTACTAAGCGGTAAAAACTGCACATCTTTGTCCATTTCCTATCAAAATTTATTCCAGAAAACACTCATCTTTCTTCCTATTTAAAATGTATATTACATTATAGTCTATCTTACAAGAAACAATTTGTGCTGTAATCAATACGATAAATATATAACAATATAGAAAGAGAATGAATCATTGGTAGTTTTTCATTTTAGTATTTTACAGGTACTTCATCGAATATAATTGATGAATCGGTATCGGCTAGTCAAGTTTTTGAAGAAATGACGTATCTTCATAATTTGAATGAAATCATCTATGACTTATCGGTATTTGAATACAATCAGTTTATTTTTTTCACCGATACTTGACACATAGAATTGAATATCATTCTATTTTGAAATTTTTAGATGGGTGAAGTACTAATGACAAATACATTCGATGACATCGAATTAACACGTATTATTCAAAGTAATCATCGAATGCGTCAAATGGTTCAACAAGCTACAAATGAATTTTTATCATTACAGAGTGAGCTATTACAACAAATAGAAAAAGAAAAATTTGATCAAACAATTGAACGAAAGTCAAAACCATTGATTGATATATTGAAAATTCAAAGATTGAATAAGCAAGTAATTGCTGATAAAGTGCAATTAGCATTTGTTGGTGAGAATTCATCCGGTAAAACATCATTAATACATTTTCTTTTGGAATCGGACCCATTTTTACCGTCTGATGTTGGTTCAGTTAGTGCACGCATTATTCACCTGACATATTCAAATAGCACAGAAGCATGCCTATATGTTTATCAATCAATAAATGAACGACACAAAGAACCTATTGAAAAGGTTAATTTAAGTGAATATTTTCTTCAGCCAGAGCCTAATTGGAGTGGCGTTAAAGATGCTATTCAACAACATGTTGCACGACCAGATCCCGAAAAGATTCCCAAAGATTCCACTGAGTTTGCTGAATGGGCAAAACATTTTGTCAAAATTCAAATCCCATCAAAGCTTTTAAAATTGGGTATAGATTTGTATGATACACCTGGTTTGTTATTCTCGGATCCACCAGTTTTAAAAAAGAATTTACGTGATCTCATCAAAACAGTAATACCAACAGTTGTTTTTATGTATGAAAATCCATCAGTTATCAGTGACACGAAAGACTGTTTTTTGGCGTTAAAAGAAGCACTTGGTAAGCAACTTGATGATACTAGAATATTTTTCTTGAATACAAAGGTTGATATCGGTACGATTATCACTAATGATGAAGAGATAAACGCTCAAGAGTTCGAAAAACGAATTCTAGTCAATACACGCGAAGAACGTAAAAATCTCCTGCTAAAAGCACCTGGCATGGCTGAACAAATATCCCAATTTGGTGATTTTGACATCATTTCTGTAGAATCCCAGTGGGATCCAAATGGTGTGAAAATGAATCAGTTAACAGTTGATCATTTAATTCAATTCGTCGCTAATTCAGATTTAAAACTAGCAAAAAAAGTTAGTGCATTAGTTCTATCGACAATCAATTCATTTTTTGATTTCGCATTTGTTACAACGCATCGAACACATGAACAACTACAAGAATTACGTAGAAATGCTGACAAATGGACTGAAAACTATTTCATTCATTATCAAAGTGATTTAGATGGCACTTTAAGAAACTTATATGACGTTATTGCAAGCGAAATAAATGAAAAGATGGAAAGTATTGTTCAAAGAGCAGCAAAACTGGACGCTGTTGAAACCATGGGACAATATATTAGAACTCTTGTGAAAGAAGAAATTATTAGTGCAATTATAAACAAATTCATTGAAGATTATGCAATAAGATCAATTGTCCGAGCATTTTTTGATTCGTCTCTCTTAAATAATGCCGATAAAAATGAATTTTTAGTCGCTGTACAACAAAATCTTTTAGGCCATCAAGTAAATACAGATGATGAAACGTTTTGTCAACTTTATTTATGTAAGGCTAGTATAAAACCATTATATTTTATTTGTGATATACTGATTGAAACAGATGAAGAAGATAACGATACAAAAGCGAGAAAGAATTCAGGGCGTAACGAATTAAAAAAGAAACTACGTCAAGGTATCAATCGAAGAATTGTGCAATCGAAAAATATGGAGCGAAGAGATATAGCGCAGCAATATTTAAATGATATTCGATCAGGATTTATGAAGCAAAAAAATCATCTAAATCAAATCCTTGAGCAATGGTGCGAGGAGGAAAAACAAGAAGTGAAAGAAAAAATCGATGAACAATATGAATTAGCAAAAAGACTTTTACCACAAAGAAATAAAGCCTATGGCGTAACCAATAAATATTTTGCACAATTTGCACATATTCAATGTAAATTAATTATTGCTCAAAGTTTAACTTCATTTAATGGGCATATTCCCAGACTGAACTTAGCGGAGCAAATTTTTATCGATGACAACAAACTTTTTCAGTTTTATTCAGCTGAATGGTTAGATAAAAAGGATTTAATTGTTAAAAAGTTGAAAAACGTGTCCAATGTGCAGTATTTAGAAGCACATTATTATCTAGAACTATCAAAGATGAGTATTCCGAATTGTCTTCCATTATTGTATCTTTATGAAAATAGTGATAGTGAATTGTGGATGTTTTTTCCAAAATATGAATGTTTAGAAAATAAAATAAATACATTAACAATTAAAAATGTTTTCAATGTTATTCGAACTATAGCGACATGCCTCCAAAAATTACATGATAATGAACTTATTCATGGAAATGTTAATGTAAGAAATATTTACATTAAAAATGATGACGAATATTTATTAGGTGACTTTCATTCTACAAGAATGCATGAAACTCTTGAGGAATATGTTCATAAATACAAAAAACATCAGGAACTGAAGATAGTTGGGAACGATATTTATTCTCTTGGTGAATTAGGAATGTTGCTCTATGAATCTTTGGGAAAAAATGAAAATATGGTGAAAATACTTGATGAATTTAATAGTTGAATTGGAAAATGTCTAGATCAAGATCCGGTTTCCCGCCCGAAAGCATCTAAGATTGCTGAAGTACTGAAATCTTTATTAGAAAAAGTTTGAGTTGACTTTAATGCTTTGATAATTCGCCACTTACAGCTTTTATCTTAAAAAATGATTTTTCTACTTTTAAAATTTTCTAACTTTTACTCCAGAACAATATTTTATATCTTTTCAGATTTCATTGTTATTTTAAAGGTAAAAATTATTCTCAATCGGATCAGTTGATCTTGAATTTATTATGTAAGCATTTATTATTAATTCCAAAGATTAAGTATTTTCATTCAACTGTACATTCAATAGAGGATTTATTTCATTCATGCGTTTGTACACTTGAAAGCTGCTAATGAAATAGCACACATGTCTATTTAACACATCGTAACTATCACGAACGCTTGTACGAGAGATGTACAGTGGTATTGCGGTTCTAATCACTGTCAATAGAATATAGAATAAAACTGAAGACTGACTTAAACAAAAATATCTATCAAAATAAAATTCAAGAGATAAAGTCAGCAATCTTTACACTGAAATACTTTTCTGAGCCTTTTTGTAAAGTGTTAACAAATAGATATTTCTTAAAAATAGCAAATCTCTGCATAAAAGAAAAATTTTCGAAGGAAATGGTGGATAACTCGGGAATCAGACCGGCTTTTCGACTTACATAAACCTCTTAAAACTGCAGTGCGTAAGTGGCATGATATGAGATAAGGTTCTCTTACTTGAACTACGGTTAACTTCATTTTTATTCAAAAATTTCCCGTCGCTTCGGAAACACCCATAGAAATTCAACATGAGGTTCCTGCTTGAGTAGGGGGAAAATGCAGAAGATTTCTTCGGGAAAGTCGAGTATCAGCCATCATGTTATCGTCACACCGAAAACATCCTATCTACCTTGTGTTTCGTATAGGTTAAAAATGTTGCGATGATTTGAAACGAAGAAAAAAGACAAATAGAGAAGAAAACGTGAGAAAATCTTCAAAAACATCACTGAAATTCGCTTTTACAAATAAGAGTGTTCGCAAAGCCTACGTCCTCATACACTCATTAGCTCTTCTTTCTTCTCGTTCATCAGTTCATGTAGCAAAGTTGTCGATAATTAACTTTTCAAGGATTACTTTTAGACTCAAAATGTCTGGTAGTCATATATTCATAAAATAAAATGTTGATATAATTGCAGTTTTGACACAAATTGAACTCTCATCGATTAAAGAGACTGAAATCAAAAATCATCATTTTGTAGTTTCTAGTTTTGGAGTTTGAATGGCATCTGCAACAACAACAACAGCATCAAACGATGTGCCGACTGAATCCAAAAGTGAACTCGTGACAAATGGATTAAATAGTATAAAGCAAACTATTGAATCAAGTCGTCATATTAAATTTGGAATACAACAATTGGCAAATGATTTTATGGATATCTATTTGAACTTTCAAAAAGATATTTCCCTATTATCTACAGGTGATTCCATAAGACAGCCGTATTCAGAAGAAATGGAATCGTTGGATTTTAATTTTTTTAATAATCATCGAACTTATGATCGAATTCAGTTGGCTCTTTGCGGTCCGAATTCAAGTGGAAAAACTACATTTTTACATACATTTCTTAAGATAAATAATATTTTACCTGTTGGTGCTGGTCCAGTAACTGCACGTATTGTTAAATTCTCATATAGTATACCATCAGCGGCACGTTTGATTGTCTACTCATCCATTCGAGACGCTTTTAGTGAGAACCATGAGGAAGAACACAAACTATCTTTAGCAGAATATTTTAATAATTCAACAGTAGATTGGAAAGGCATTAAGCAAGCGATAAATGTTTACATAGCTCGACCAGAATTAAATACTGAAAAAGAGTTTATTGATTGGGCAAAAAGATTCGTTGAAATTCGAATCCCATCGCCAATACTTGAACTAGGTATTGATGTTTATGATACACCAGGTTTATTATTTCATGATCAGCCAACATTAAAAGATAATCTACAAGAATTAGTTCGATATGTTCGACCAACACTTGTTTTTTTATATGCGAACGCAACTTTTGCCAAAGACGCAAATGATTGCTATTTAATGGTTCGATCAGCATTGGGTGATGAAGAACAGCCACCTATATTTTATTTAAATACGAAACAAGATATAACGACACTATTCAATGGTGCAAGCATCCCTGCAAAAAACGTGAGACAGTTTACTACTACAAAATATCATGAGATTCTTCCTAGTGAACGATTAAAACGTTATCAAACATTATATTCAGCGATTGGAATTGCAAATGAGTTACCAATGATTGAAAATGGAGCTTCCACTGAAATCTTAAATACAAAATGTGACAATTTCGATATTAGCAGTGTTGTTGGGCATTCATTGTTGCGTAATTGTGCCATTGAAATGACTGAACAAGCTTGCCGACGTATTATTGAATATGCTCTAAAAACTGAAATGAAGCAACCATATGAAATGGCTGATTCCATTATAGAAAAAATCGATAATATTTTCAATTTCTTTGTATCAGCAAGCTATAGAACGAAAAAACAGTGGGATGACATTTGTTCCAATGCAAAACGATGGGGTGATCATTTTTTTCAAAAATTTCAAAAAGATTTATCGAAAGTAACAGAAAAAGTTCATGAAAAAATTATTCAACGGTTCGATCAACATTCCGATAGTATTATTGAACGAGCCATTAAATTAGAACGTTCCGATGATCGATTGCAAAGTATAACAAGAGATGTTGTGACAAAAAATATCAAAGACTTTATTAAAATTGTTGTACAAGAAGAAGTTATTAAAGTTGCAATAAACGAAGTTGTACATGAAGCTAAAGAAGGATTTCAATTGTTAGTTAAACATGAAATTCTAATTAGCACAGAAAAAAATGAATTATTAGTGACTGCACAACGACAAGTTTTAATGGATATATCATCGGATGACATTAGTCAACGTAAATGGATGGAGAATGTGTTATTTCAATTATCCATAGCACCATCAGCTTTACTTCGTTTGATACGAGGACTTTCAAAACTTCCATATAAGAAGTATTGGAATCAAACCAGTTCGAATCTTTTGAGCAACAAGAAAGAATATTACGACGTTATCGATGCGATGGATTCATTATCAATTTTAACTGATGAATCAAAGCGGCGTGATTTCGCTGCAGAATATTTGAAACGAACACGATCAAAAATTACTGCAGAAAAACCTTTATATAATCAAAATTTGCAACTATGGATCGAAAATAAAAAGGAAGCGTTCAATAATAATATTCAAAATAATTATCACCTTGCTGTAACACATTTAAAAGCCAGAACTAGTGCTTATGAATCAACTAATAAATATACACAAGACTTTAGAGAAATAGAATGTAAATTTCTGGGACTTAAAGATTTAGCGAAATTCAATGGAGAACATCCATTGATCAATGAATCAGAGGAGTTAGGACATGGAACACATTTTGTTGTCTATCCAGCTGCATGGTCAACGAAGAAAGATTTAGCAGTTAAAAAACTGAAACAATCGTCAAATAAACATGCACATCTACAATATTTGGAAGCACATAATCATCGAAAAATCACACAACTTCGCGAGATCAAACTTCCTCCGTCTGATGGCGAGTCACAACAATGTCAATTACCTCATATTGTGCCTCTGCTGTATTTGTATGATAAACAACTAAACGGTACTATGAGCGAGTTATATATTTTTTTACCAAGGTATGAGCAAAGCTTAGAGAAATACTTGACAGAAAATATTGCCACAATCAAACCGAAACGTGTACTTCAAATTGCACTGGATATGGCAGATGTTTTGGTTTTGTTACATACCAATGAAATTGTACATCGTGACATAAAAGCTAAAAATATACTAATGGATAAAGATCAGCAATGTTATTTAAGTGATTTTGGTACAGCAAAAGAATGGGCTTCGAATTCAGCGATGGTCGGGACATTTCCGTTAGCTCCAGAGATACAGTCTGGTTGTATGTATGATGGTAAGGCTGCCGATGTGTATTCATTTGGTGTATTTCTTTATGAATTATTGCCGAAAAACAGCTACCATCGTCCTGATAGCATAACCAATGTTGAATACTTGTTAAAATCAATCGCACCTTTGAATCGATATAATCATATATATGAAGATCTAATAAAATCATGTTTACAATCATCAGCTGTAGATCGTCCAGGCGTAAAAGAAATTAGATTAAAATTGGTAGAATGTCTAGCAGATTTGAAAGAAAAATCATGCACTATATGCGAGGATAATCCAAGAAAATATCGTTTTCAACCATGTGGACATAAACTTGTCTGTGAAGTGTGTTTCAATCGTTTACGGAGCAATGCAGACAGTACATTAACGTGTTTCTTGTGCCAACAGCCTGTCGATCAATGGATTGAAGATGATAGTAATCAAACTTATTTTGATTTTCACGTGAAAACATTATAGAAGCTGATCGATAGAACATGCAAAACTCGTATGCTAACTTAAGACAATTATCGTGACCATGTGTTTAAGAAGTTTAAAAGCACTGAATAGAAGCTTCTGATTAGGCGTAACATTTTTTATTCTGTTGCATGAAACCGAGTCTATATCTATTACTCTTTAAATAAAATATCCTGCGATTTAAAGTGTGCCATTGGTTTGTGTGGGTCAATAATGAACATATTCTGACTCGTATCCACAGGCTGCCGAGAAATTTTTATTCAGTTGCTCAGATTGCGACAGATAAATAATTTGTTTGATCACCTTTCTCTTAGGCGGATAGATTTAGAGTTTAATGTTGGCAGAAAGACTGCATTAAGTAAGAACCGCTCGTCGATATGAAAGTTCAATTACGGTCATTCAGATTGAAAATAGCATTGGTTTGTTGAAGAATTAATGGCAACTGTATCGTATCGTATCGCTTAAATTGTCATCTATATGGCTGCCTTTGTTTTACTCTGTATCTGTGCTAAATGTTCATGGCGAGTTTTCAAATTTATTGCTTACGAGAATCGTAATGTATCACAGTAACTTAATTATTTAAAAAATGCTTACTATTGGTCACTGTACCTGCGTGAAGCATCACAGAGTATGAGAAAAGTTTTATGCTAAAGAATCGATCATTATTTGCAAAGAAATCCAGTGTAAAAAGCATAGTCGTACACCCAACGATGTATAACAGTCGTGCACAATCACTGACAGCGTTATCCAGACACCAGTCACGATCACCGCGCAGGCACAGCAAATGTTTATATCTATCTTGTAAGGTCACGACTTACGAAAATGTTCTCTGTAGCTGATCGGTGCTCGGTCATTTACGACCGAGGATACTCGACCTGAGAAAATTTCCATACAAAATAAAAACACTGTAAAGTAATGACTAAATCAGCAACATCGAATGAGCATCAGTTTCCATATGTAACGCTCGAAATTCATTTAATATATTTATATGTTAATTGCTCTCATATTTTATTTCGTCATTATATAAACAGATACTTTTTTATCATCAAAAATTATTACAAGCTTTACGTTCAATTTTAATTCTATGAATTTATCATAAGACTACTGAATGGCTCTTTTTTAATTATATTTACATACAATATCAATCCAGATCATTCTGAGAATAGAGGAAAGTGCTGTAAACCCTTTATATCATTCCTTTCTGAGACAAGTTCAATATCAACTCCATAATGGTTCGACAACTACGCAATATACTGAGATTACAAATCATGTGATATTTGATGAAGATTAGATTGTTAGTTGTACGCTATCTAATATATAATCAGTGATGCAATAGCGTAGAAATTTTTTAACAAAATAGTGAAAATCTTTATCCATTATATCGAATTGATTGATTAGGACATCCCCCAAAACATAGGGTGATGACTTATAACGGCTTGATTTTATATCGATGCTCATCAATACCATATCATTAATATATGTATATGAAGCAGCAAGTTCAAAACGAAACTAATAGATAAATTATACCATTTTATCAACGATCTCATGTTTTAAACAGCGGTATTAGTAATTTCCATCAACACAATAGACTCGATCATTGTGCGATTTCATTCACTAAATTCTTTTTGCTGCTGTCAATTTTTTAACGTTTCGAGATGATACAAAAATTCTTCTCACTTTCTCTAAAACAATAATTATCGATCGAGTTTGACAAGAAGGGTCGAAACCCAATCTTATCTAATTTCAGTAACTTAAAAAAAGTTGTTCTGAAATAATAATCCCATAAATCTTGCCCTTTGTGTAATACTATTATTTTCAAATTTAAAACAAAAATAACAAAACTATATTTCTGTTTCTTTTTGTGTATGATACAAGAAAAAGATATTTACAACTCATACGTTATAAATCTTGATATGAATTTTTTTCTTCTTCAATATTCGATCATAATGTGCGAAACGTAACGAACATTCATTCTAACGTAAGATATAATCGAAGATTAAGAATAAAAGATTGATACCAAGACTTTCACATAAAAGTTACTAGTAATGAAAGAAAAAATTAATTTTCATCAATGGACGACGAGGAGGATTCTCGCGGATCTTGTGTAAATTCATTATTTTTAAGAGTATGCATTCGTCGCCATTCGCGATAAGCATGATAATGACGCGTTCTTGGATCGACAGCATATTGTGGATCAGAATAACGCATTGTACTAAAATTTAACAAATTATTTTCTATATAATGCTTTCTATAGAAATCATACCGCCATTGTAATGCATGAATGAACATACCAAATGAAATAACAATTAAAATAATAGATGCTGAAGTAAAATAACCACCGGATGAATTATATGATGACGAATAATAATATGAATAATTTTGTGAACGTCGTCTATCAGATTCCATTTTTCGACGAAACGCATCATAGTATGCTTGATCATAACGAGGTGTACCCCTTTTGAAAAGAAATTGTATTCTGATGTGAAGATGGAACGTCATATAGATGAAAATCGCACCTGCTTACCAAGTGAATTCATTTGTAGTTGTTCGCCTTTGATATGTATATCGAGTATTGGAATTTACATTTGACCAATCTGTTCCTGAATAACGAGGATAGGATTGATATGGAGACCGAGATATTGTAGAAAGAGCTATAAATAATGAAAGAATTTTATTCTTATTATCTTTAAAGTAAACACTATGGAACATGTGTCATCATCAGATTTATTTCTATATGATACTATTATCTGTTTCTTTCGAGTAGTTTTGGTAGAATTGTCAATGCTATCCGTCGTTTCTCATAAAATGATTTTTTTGAAATATTATTAGTTTCATTCTTACATTGATCATAGGTGTTACGTGCAGATTGTTTATTGAGTATACTGAAAGCTTCGTTGATTTTAACGAATTTGTCATGAAGTGATTTATCAGCTGCATTTGAATCGGGATGGTACTGAAAACGAACAGAAAGTTTAAAAATCATAGTTTCTTTTTATTAACTTCTTTGGATAATTTGTAAAATGCTTTTTTTATTTCTTTTTGTGTTGCTGCAGGTTCAACGCCAAGAACTTCATAATAATTTCGAGAGTTAAAATTGGGTGTTTTATAATATCGACACGGTATTACTACGATAGATCTGTATAGTGAAGTAAAAAAGAAAAGATGTGGGCATTGAAATTCTTCCTCAATTACCGAGGTAATTGAATTGTAGATTGAATGATGTTTCCATAGGGATGAAAACGATCACAGCAACCCTTATTGATTGTAAGATATTTTTGAGAAGTTCTTAACATGCATACAAAAATCAAGAATTTGTATCTTGTACCGAAAGTATGATATAATCAAAAAAATCCAGCAGCTGAATTATGAACCAATGGTAAAAAAAATTTCAAGAATAGCTCTTAAAAGAATATTTCTCATGTATGTATATTTATGTATTCTTTTAATTTAAATATCGTTTTTGAATCCAATTGATCTGTCTTTTTTTTTTAAAAAAATCAAATGTCGCTACTATCAACGTGACCATTGTCAATGATTAGATTGCTATTGAAAGAATAAATAAAAAAGTCTAGGAGAAAAAAGAATAATAAATCAATATTTTATTTCTTTGTTGTTTTCTTTTTTTCCCCGTGAATAAACTATGGATAAGATATGCATGTCATTTTTTCTAAACAGAAAAAAAAAACATTATTTTTAGTCCGATCAATATGATCCCTCGTCATTTTAGTTATAAAGTCTCGGTTAAATCAGATGAATCCCGTTTCATGAGTATTTATCCATTAGTGTTTGTTCTTTTTTTTCTTTTTGTCTTTCCTGAATTTATCTCTAGTCAGTATGTTGCTGGATCGAACGAACACAGGAAAAAAAATGACCAGTAGGTGAGACAATCAAACATTTGTTGGTGGTCGTCATCGACGAGAAAAGAATGAACTAAGCAGATAGTCGGTCGGGCACTCTGCTTTTTCTCTCGCTTTCCTCTTCCGCTATTGTGTGCTCGATGCGTTGTTCGTTCTCTAACATTCATTTCATTTAGTTTTTTTTTGCAATCCATGACGCTGTCGTTATTGAGAGGAGGAGATGCGTAAAAAATGCTGTTGTTAATGAGTAGGTGTATTTACAATGTAGGTTTTATGTCTTTTCTTTCGTTGCAAAAAAACGACGAACATTAATATGACATTATTTTTTAGATTCATTTTCTTCTTATTTAACAAACAGTTATGAGTTATCTTGATTTTACCGATGATATTATTGCAATAGACCAATCTAAGGGTATTACTCCGACGACTATGCAACCATTACCAACACCCTTAAGTACATCTGCAGTTGTTCAACGTCATCATCATCAACAACAGCAACAACAAGCAAAAGATTTATCCGACTGGAGAAATATTCAATTAGGAGCATCATCGACACTTTTTGATCCATTCTGGCTACCACAAACACCAGTCACGCCACTATCTAGTCCTTGGGCTGCATCTAATAATACACTTTATCCATCACCTTATAATCAGTTATCATCTTCCTCTCAACATCTATATCCATCGACAAATCCAAATAACAATAATCAACCTTGGAAAATACCAGCTTTTCCAATAGAAAAAACACAGTCGTTTGGTCATTTTAATCATCCAATTCTAGTGAATAATGTTACTGACATGCCAACAAATGCAACAGTAAATCCATCGACTCCTATCAGGTTCGATAAATGTTGGTTTTATAAGGTTACTGTTTAAGTAGAAATAAGATATTATCACTAGGGAATTACTCGTTCCTTGTTCATGAATATCTTTGTTCAGATTGAGTCTTTGTATTAATTCATTTTTCTGGGAAAAAAGTCATTTTCCCAGAAGAGAAAAAGAAATTGAAGTCTTAATCGACCTTGAATTAGATGTTGTTTGGAGAGATAGAAAAACTAAAATCATTGATCTTTTTAGAAATTTTATTCCTGTTCAACCGCCTCCGTATCCTTATCCAACGCCTCCAATTATACCATTGATATCAAAACATCGACCTAAACCTTCTCGAGAAACTGAACTTATTCTTATACCTGATCTGGATATTGATGAAATACTTGGAGAAGTGCAATCTGTTATACCCGATATTGACCTTGATGCTGCACGTCAAACCATCGTATCCATGAATCCAATTCCATCAACAAATGATATTGTGACACATTTTCTTGATAATGGCTATACAAAACGAGTAAAAAAATCTCATTCAACTAATTCTGAACGGCAATCATCATTAAAACGTTCAATATCCGATATGATTGATGATATACCAAAATTTCTATCATCGTATCCTGATCCAGTAAATTATTTTTTCGATACTAAACGTAAACAATCCGAATCGTATACTAATCATGCTAAAGCATTTCTTATACGTGCATTTCCAACGACAGATAAAACGATTTTAGAACAAGCATTGCAAGAAGAAAATTGTCATTTCTTACCAACTGTGAGAAAACTAGAAACACGAGCTGGTATTCGTACTAATTCGTTTCTACAAAGAATGACGATTAAACGTTCATTAGATATGATTGGTAAGATTACATTTTCATAGAATATTATAATTGAATTCTTTTAATTAGATTTATCTATTGATGGCGTTGGTCGAAAGCCATCTATAGCATGGATAATCAAAAACAATAAATTTGCATATCCAATACCACATATACCTTGTGAGGAATTTTACGATGAACTTCGTTTTGCTAAAAATGAAGTAAAAATTCGACGTAAGAGAATTAAAATTTATTAACATAAAAAGAATTTTCTTTTCTTTTCAAGGATATCTTGGAAAAGTTTCTAAAGAACATGAAAAACGTGTAAAAAAAGCGAAAAAAGGAAATGAAACGCTTGAATGTGAAATATGTTGTCAAGAAGATCTTTTAATTGATGATATGGTTGAATGTACTGTCGGACATCTTTATTGTCGGTAAGTTTTCAAAAGAATCTAGTTTTTATTGTGAATGTCGATTTTTTTGTTTTGTTTTATTTAGGAATTGTGTTCGAACACATATCGATATTTGTTTTAAAGAAGGAAAATGTAGTTTTGCTTGTGTAGAAAATTCATGTCCTGGTGAATATACAATGAGGCTTGTTAGTGAACTTTTACCACCAAAAGATTTAAAGAGATTAAATAGAAGAATACAAGAAGAAAATATTAGACAAGGTAAATAACATTCGAAAGGATTCATTTCTTCATCAAATAGAATGCAAAATTATTTAAATGAAGACTTCAGAAGAATTTATGCTTACTATGAAAATGCTGTTCTTGATGAGCAATATATTTGCAGTTGCCAGAAGAATGACTCATAATCTAAATATATTTCACCAATAAAACAGAGGAGGCAACAGTTTAGTTAGTCTAAGCTATGCTAGATGTAAAAGAAAGAATTCACATTTGTACAGGCTGTAGTCTATGAATTCCTATTTACTGTTAATAGAAGTTGATTATATAATCAAAGAGGGAAGGACATCTATCATAAATTCAATAATATTTTATATTAATCCCTTAGTAGATTTTGACCTTGTGATGGTGAATATCTTGGTCCACGAGAAAGAAGTAGTTTTCACAATATCTCTATAAAGGAAAAAAATAAAATGTGGCTTCGATTGATTCTGTAAAATTGAACAAAGTGTTACAAAATCAGATGCTTTTGAATTTTTTCAGAAGTGGGCTTTATAAAGTAAAATGATATAACTTTCAATCGAATACCGTTTTTTGCATTTTCCCCAGATTTCTCGTCTATTTTAATCGGAAAAAGTACAATTTGATAGAAAACAAATAACGTATTTGGAATCAGCGTAAAACGTTTAGTCGGTTGATGCGTATTTCAGCCTTTTTCAATGAAATATTTTTTTCTCGAAAAATTAGCCTGGAATTCCCCACACTACTCATTGAAAAATGTAATTTACTCAAAATAGGGTTTTATCAAGTGAATACAATCTCAAAGTGTGTAAAACACTACCACCGCACAAAAATACATATCTGATGGATCGAAAGTGTGTTTTGATTAAATTAATCTTTTCAATGAACCGTGTGGGGGACTCCAGACTAATTTTTCGAGAAAAATATATTTCATTGAAGAAGGCTGAAATACGCATCAACCAACTCAGTCTTTTGCGCTGATTCCAAATACGTTATTTGTTTTCTATCAAATTCTACTTGTTTCCGATTAAAATAGACAAGAAATCTGAGGAAAATACAAAAACCCTTATCCGAGATAAAGTTATGCTATTTTATTTTATGAAGGCCACTTCTGAAAAAATTCAAAAGCATCAGATTTTGTAGCGCTTTGCTCAATCTTGTAAAGACAATCAAAACCACATTTTATTTTCTTCCTTTGTTGAGATATTACGAAAGTAGTACGTTTGTCGATTGGAATCTTTTATAATTTTTATACTAATCTTGATAGATTTTTTATTACTACACAGTAACGTTTCAACCGTTCGGACTGAAATTCTCACCAAAGATTGAATGGGTAGTTATTTGATACAATTTTCGATTCGAAATATCTCATTAGGGAACATACTATATATGTGTTCGTTCTACGTAAGACAAACAGACGATGGTCCAAAACTGGCACCTTATGCGCCCCCGTCCTTTCGCTTGACTATTTTATTATGTACTTAAAGTGTATTCTTTTTGTTTTAGCTGCTATTGATGGCCTTGAATGTTGTCCATATTGCCCATACGCTGTTATTGTTGATAATCCCGACGATAAAATATTTCGTTGTCTAAATCCTGAATGTATGAAAGAAACATGCAGGTAATGAAAAACAAATTCATTTAACTATTTTTTTATTTACTGCTGCATAATTTAGATTATGTAAAGAGCCTAATCATATTCCGTTACGATGTGATGAAGTCGAAAAAGGAATAGAACTTGAAATGCGTAAATTTATCGAAGAACATGTAACAGAAGCAATGATAAGAAAATGTCCTCGATGTACACAAGTATGAACAAAATTTATTTCTTATTCTCGAAAAAACATTTTCCGTTCTACTTTTTCAATTTTAGCGTTTTTATAAAGTTGAAGGTTGTAATAAAATGACTTGTTCATCGTGTGGCTTGTTTATATGTTATGTGTGTCGAGAAACAATCAATGGCTATGATCATTTTACAAATAATGAAAGGTATATATTTTATTGTAAATTTAAATTGAAAAAAATATCTCTTTTGCCCCGCTAAGATGTACATTATCCAATCAAAGTGAAAAGATTCATTATGAAGAAATGGTACAAGCATATCAAAATGCTAAAAATGAATATCGTCGTCTTCATCCAGAAGCTCATGATATGATTCTTCGTTATGACCCGATATCACATCTATTGAAACCACCTACTTCAACGACGGGTGCTACTTGATGAATAATCAAATATCTTCTATTGCTTCGTCGAGTTACAAATATTCATAAAAATTTTTGTTGTCGGATCAACGTTATATCGAAAGTATTCAATTGGGTCTTATTTTTTAGTCAACAACCATAAATTGTTTCTTAATATAAAACGATTCCTTTATATGTTTTGGTTTTTCTCTGATTAGTGAAAATTATATATTGTGAGAAAACCGAACATGCCCTTTTTTCTAATATTTTCTTACTTCATCTTGTTATATATGCAAGAAAAAAATAACAATTTATTCCTTTTTTCTGCTTTCTGTACCTATTGAATACGATCATTTTCATTGAAAAATAAAATTTATAAATAAATAAACATGCAACAAATCGAAATTTATTCTTTGCCGAGTTGCTACTGTTAAAATGAACTAAAATAAAATAAATTTAGATGGTGCAGAGGTTATTTTCAATCTGTTAATCTTAAATTTTGCTTTTCAGTGGTCGAAACAGTCGAAATCATGATCAAATGAATAAAAATGCAACGTTAATTTTGTTGATCCCGTTTGTGTTATTTATTGAAACAGAAACAAATCATCAAGGCTAACGAGGTAATGTTGGCTAGGAATCTTTGAAACTATGAAACTCGTATATATTCATCAGCAGATATTTTGATTGCTAAATAATTTAATCCAAGTGAAATAAATTAAAAATTTAATTAATAGAAAGAGAAAAATAGTCTTGAAGTTTCCATAAAAGGTCGACTTCTACAGATGGAATACTCGAGGAAATTTATTCGTTCCTTACGTTAGGAATTCTTCATATCTCATAGTAAACTTCAATTTATATGAAAAGAATCCGATTTGATAGTTACAAATCAGGGCTCTTACTGGGATGGGATGGGAAAAAATTTTCGTCCCGTGGGATAATGCAAGTCGTCCCATCCCATCCCATGGGCTCCCATGGGATTCGCTATATTTACGAAAAATCTTACTGAAAATCAAGGTTTATTTTTTTTGTAGCTGGAAATTCGAAGTTTTCCAGCATTCCGATTGAATATTGGAATTAGGGATGCACCAATTCCTAGTATATTGCAAGAAAGATGACATTTTTGCCTGATGTAGAGTGGAGCGGTCCTCTGATTCCATATATCAGTCAAGGCCATTTTTTTGCTCTATGTAAAACGATAGCCGAGAGTTATGAAAGAATAAAAAAACTTTTCGGATTTGACTCAGATTTTGAATTTTCAAGTCGTTTTCGGTCAAATCTAATTCAGTTTCAGACTTGCAGTTTGCATTACACAAATTCTAAGAATAGATTTGAAAAGAACGTTCAAAACTGAACAGAAAAAAAAATACGTAAAAAGAGGCTTAATCCATAACTCCCAATGCTGAGAACATGTAAACATTGGATAAAAAATTCAAGAAATTGACGGGATTGGATCTTTTCCCTACCTAAAAATGATGTGCCCGGTAGTGAGAATTATCGATTGAACATCTCTTTCTTCATATTTTTCTGTTCAGTTTTGAACGCTTTTTCAAATCTATTCTTAGAATTTGTAGGTTGAATTTGGCAGAATTTGACGGAAAACGACTTGAAAATTGGAATTGGGAGCCAAATCCTAAAACGCTTTTTCATCTTTAATAAATTTGGATCATAGTTTTTCATAGATCGAAAAAGATGATTTTGGCTGATATACGGAACGGAATCAGAGGACGACTGCCTCCTACATTAGGCAAAACTTTTATCTATCGTACCATGTACTAGAAATTGGTGCATTCCTGGTTGGAATATCATTATCAATACCTTTTAATTCTGCTTGTGATGTTGTAAACGAAATTTGACTTTCTCAATTGAATATTCCTGTTTATTCGAAACTAAGGACGATAATGAGGAAGAAATAATTATAGAAGATGATATTGAACAATGTATAAAACAAAAGATGATGATATTTTATTAAAACATTCAAACAAAAAGAACATTTATGTTTATTTCTGTTTTCTATCTTTTATCGTATTCTTTATTCAATTGTTCGAATAGAGCTCGCAGTTGGGTTAATGACCAGTACAGGAAAAGAATGATAATATTCACACTTTTCACCTATTGTCAATTGTGACATAAATGAACAATAATTTTTCTTTAAAAAAATAATCACATTTCCCATGGGATTAGGAATTCATCCCATCCCATTAGGAGCCCTGTTACAAATGTTTTCTTTTGAGTCAAAATGGATTTCCATTTGAGTAAAATAATAAAATCAGCGAATTTTTTCCTTGATAAATCTGTATGAGTGCATACTTCAGTAAATATAAACAACAACTACATGCGCACTCCTAACCTCAAGATATGCGCTTTCATATACACTTTCACATATTGCTCGCTTATACGACGAGATTCGAGATCGGCAAATGTGGAGTGTTTTTTCGTGAGTCCAGATTGTATTCTAGTTATCCTTGATATGAAATTTCTAGCTTGTTGATGCCAATATGATCTAGATGAAGAGAACCCTGGCTGTTTTCTTTCTGCTACTTGACATGGAAGACTACAATCAAAGCAACGATCAGCTGGTAGATGTTCGGCAATCGCTGTCAGCAATAGTTGAACACCGATAGCTGAATCTCTATTCATCGAACTGCACATCATCTTTAAATAGACGGAGAGGGTTGTTAATTTTGGCGCGAGAGGCAAAAGACAATCGAATATTCTGCAATAGTCTCCAAAGTATCCAAATCCATTCCAGTTTGATAATGAAATATAGAAATGTTTGAGCTGATGATGCCGAGAGGAAACAATACCAGTATTAGCGTTTGTATGGGACACAAGAAAGCTGTTAACACGAAAGATAACTAAGTTAGGTAAACTACTAAGAATGTTCATTGCTATGTTAAGGCTTGATAAAATATTGAGTGTCAGCGATTGAAGATTTTCACATTGAAGTCGTGCGCAGGTAAAGTCCTGAAAATGAAACCGATAAAAATATTTAGATGTTTACTGTTACTACTTAGATGGATCAAATCGAACTTTAAATTTTCAAGCGTTCCACTATTGAAAGGTAATTTTTATTTCATATACTCTGCAAGTAAGAACTAGGAATCGTTTGGCGCCTGTCTATTCTAAGATTTGTTTCAAGTATACTGGCAGTGTAGTAAAGTATTTCATATTAATATTAGCCAAACAATCGGATTTCGCTATATTCAACTTGTTTGTTCTAGTGATAGTGTGAAACAATACATTCAGGACAAAAATCAAACTACTATATTTCTAATCATTTTAAGGATAACGTTTTTTTTAGTATTACTTGTTCATCGTGCCATCTCTGTAACTGACATTGAATTAGATTAGGAAATCTTCCAGCCATAATACTTCGAGAAATGTATTCCTCATCATCGAATTTGATAAATGTTAGTTGTCTCAGTTGACGAAGATTTTGCGTTGTCGCTATTATTGTTCTCAATTGATTTTGCTGTTCTCGTGGCGGTCTACATAGTATAAGCTTGCGAAGATTGATAAAATGTGATAAATCCAACCAGTGACACTTCACAGTTGCTCTAAGTGTTTGAGCGGTACCTCGCCTACCGTAAATAATAATATACTTTGTGTAATTCGAAGCAATTTTATTTGAATCGATATTGATATGTCGAAATAGACGATAATCACATAGAAGAGTATCGAAACGAGCATTGAGGTGTCCAAACGCATGAACTAAATCGAACGGATGAAGTTGAAGACAAACTAAGAGTAGAATTTCGTCCGGTAAATACTCGAATACTGTCACCATTTTGTTCGAATCAAAGTAATATTCGTAATAAAAATGATTTCAACCACGTGTGAAGAATTGCTACAGATTGTGCAAGTACGCATCATGGTGTATGCGGCATGTCATAGAAATATTTGTGAAGAATTTTAGCCTATCTAATACGCAAATGTAAGCGAAAAGAAAAATCGCAAGTACAACTGATCTACACGCTGGACAAAGTTATCAAGCGGACACCAACGGGTTCTTTGATACTGTATATTTGACTACTTTTAATTCGTTCAATTAAACGAAAGGAAAGATTTCGATTTGAACAAATTAATTTGAGTATCATTTTTTGTTTTGGTGTGTTTTATGTTTACCTCAAACGTCAATTTACTATTGTACATCCCAAATAATATAGAAATCACGTACTCTTACTTGGAATGTTTTCTCTATTTACATTTCGACATTTCTCTTTCTGCTCTTCGGCTGTAAATCAAAAAATATATGTAAACGATTACAAAATCGGCCTGTTCTTAACAGATAAAATACAGTAAATCTCATTCGAATGATGATAATGCGTGATAATCGATGTATCAGTATAGTTGGTTGTGGTAGCATGGGTTTTGCACTTGCTCATCGTTTATTGTTGAGCGGATTTACTGTAGTAATGGGCAGCCGCTATCCAGACAAACGAAAAGAAACAGAATTTGAAATAGTCTCTATAGACGAATGTATTCGCCGTTCGACTATTATCTTCATTGCCATTCATCCAGAACACTATATTGATTCACTTGTATCACATCTTGAACGCGATCCATCGTTACTGAATGAGAAAATTTTGGTTGACCTATCAAATCAAACACGCAAAAAACTAAATCTGAATGAGCCTTCCAATGCAGATCAATCCGTTCGATATGGGTTCTCTTCAAGCAGCACATCAACTGGAACGTGATAATCAATCTCTATTTCCAGAATGACACATCCCACTCATTATCATGCTTGTCGTTGTATCTATCTGGCTCATTTACACGCTCTGTATGGAATTCGTTAGTACACGTACAGCTTCATGGAACCAACTCTTTTTAAATATAGTTAATAAAATTTTATGTATAAGTGCGATAGCCATGTTAGCCATTGTCTACATGCCATCGAATCTTGCATGCATATTTCAATTAGCCTATAGTTTCAATGATAACAGTCAAACGCGATTTATCGGAGAGAATGGTCTCATGACTGGAAAAGGCAAATTAGCTTCACTACTAGGCTTTTTAACATAATTATGTATGTCTATTCTAGCTGTTGCGAGTATTCCTGCCGTTGGTAACCTGTTGAATTGACGAGAGTGGCGCTTTATTCAATCAAAACGTGGCACCTTCACATTGATGCTTGCGATCGGATATGTCATTTCAATGGCTTTGCCTCGTTGGATAACAGTGGGAGTGAACAAAGCATTCTATAATCTTGACTTACTTTGTCTTTACTTTCCAGTCTTGACTGTATTGTTAAAATTCGTATTTTGGTTACCTTACATCAGTCGTCCTCTCAATCGGATTCGTCGTGGACAAACTCTCAATCGATCTATTCAATCTAATGGAAATTCAAAAATATGAAGTGACGTCGTTTTGTGTTAAAAATCTGACTTTTAATGTAAGAAAATAAATCATAGGTAGTTCACAGATGATAAGATAGTCTTGATAATTGTAGGCATCAGATAGTTATATATATTCATTTTAGGATACACAAGAATGATCAAAATTATGGATGTGACAATAACAATACCTCAATCCAGTATTGGTGTTATTGCATTCCTATTTTCTACAAACACACTGAAACAATAAACCATTCTCATGTCTCCACTTTCTAGAATCGGTAGACAGTTTTCTCGATTCTTCGACTTCATGTGATCTCATCACTGGACTGAAAACTTCGCTGATAATTTCTTAACATCGAAGTTCCACATTTCTTTGGCTAGAGCTAACGAATCATTACTGTGCAACGCATACATGAGTGTTTTCGTTCACTGAACTAAAGATTCATCAAATAATTTCTGTTACGTAAATACTAGACAGAGGACCAGGTCATTTATATTTTTTGAAGATCCACCTGACAACCCAGAGTTTATCAATCTTTATTTCAATATTCAAAATAACTAATCTACTATAAGGAATATCATGTATAATTACGGAAACATTTCCTACCATAGAAAATGTCATGGCAAAACAATAGCAGATAGAAAAAAGGAAACTTTTCAATTTAAAACAATATTGAAATAATCGACATCTGTTCAATGTGCATTTTCGACGGATTACCTGAAAATGCTACCTACAAAATTTTCAGGGATTATTTGTACGTATATATCGACAAGTGGATACTGATTTGATTACATTCTTCATGCTAATTTCTCGAGAAAATTTTTGAAACTCGTAATGAATACATGGTGTCTACAATATTGTTTTGTATTTCTTTTTTTACTTCATATGAATTGATTTGTTAGAAAAGGAAGATAGCAATAAATTTAAGATTAAATATTCTCTTTCATGCATAGAGTGAGAGAGAGAAGAACGAAATCAATTAGAAAGATATGACTTTTATCCTCTTACTTTTTTCTTAAGCAAAAACACTTATATTTCACATATAATCTACCGCCATCTTCATCGATCTTTGACATTAGTGACAAGATATACTTTTATATAGTCATTCAGTTCTGATTGATAAAATCTACAAGTTAATGGTTTACCATTTTAATTTTTTTAGAATATTAAATCTTTGTGCAAACCACTGTCGAGGAGAAATTCTCTCAAAACATAATACGAATAGTCTCATTCCATTGTCTATATTTATTGAACGTAATGATCATAAAAAAGCACATATGTCAAATAAGGATATGGGAGATTCACACATCCTTGCATAAACTCCGACCAATGGTGTAAATGCTCTGATAAACTTTCTATCAATTTATATTGTAGAACTAGATGACAAATACAAACGCTATAAAGGCTAAGTTGGAGGAGAAATAGTTCAAAATTTCAAAATATACGTTTTTTTCATCTTTTATTTCTTCAAAAATTCCATGTAAGCTACAGCACACGTTAGTTTTTTTGTATTACGTGTTGCCATCCAAAAAATTTTTGAATATAATCCGTTAATGTAACTCCATGTAAAAATTCTTTTAGTTTCTTATCATTATTGCAATATTTGTTTTCAGGGCCATTGCATGTGTATACCGTTGCTTTTATATGTTTATCGAATTCCGTGAACTTCGATTTTAATTTATCTTTCTTCTTCAAACACTTTGGTTGCACTGTTTTCAAACTTTCTTTATCAAACTGACCCATTTCACCACAGTATGCATTCAAGGTATTCGTCAATGTATCAGCATGAAAATAGCTAGAAACTTCCACTTTTGGTTTGCTATAAAATTGATTAAGTCGTCTGATTAAGTTTGTGTGATTGTAATTTGCAAAAGTCAAGGCCCCTCGAAGTTGAAGAAAGTGATCTAATGGTAGGTGACAATTATCTTCAAATGAACATTCATAGAATGCTTTGAATTGCGCACGACTACCATTTGTACTCATAATGGTCTCGAAGACAACGCGACGGTCATCATCAGCCAATTTTTTCACTGATCGGTAGGAGGCATTGTAGTAGATTGTGACGTATTGACGAGCATAATCAATGCGAAGAAGTGTATGACAGGCTGTTGCACCAAATTTAGAAGTGGATGATGTCTGATTTTCACAACGAGACCAAGGGGATAGCCAAGTCGATTGATTTCGTAGTTCTTTAAATGTGTATTCATAAGAGCAGGTAGAACAAAAGAGCTTTTCAGATGATACCGTCGTTGTAGTCGTAGCTTTAGTGGTTGCTGTTAAAACGTTGGAAGGGAAATATAAGAGAATTAATAGAGTAAGAGTTGGGAGAAACATGTTTTGGCTTTGTAACTAAGGTGCGTGTGTATGTCTGTTTAACAAAACGAGAGAAGATATATAAATTTGATCTCACTAATCGAATCAATATTGTTGTCTTGCTCTCTCTCTATGTGGAAATAGAATATGAAATTTCAAGGTCATTGCTATCTTTCCATTTTAACTTATAATTCTATCTCAAGCAGAGAAACAAAAAGATAAAATCATTTTCTTATTCACGACCAAATAAGCATTTTGAGACATCAGAGCGCAAGGATGATTCGTTAGAGTTGGATTCTGTTAAAATCCGATATTGGATCCAATACCAAGGGTCCGACTGTAGGTCCATGTCCAGGAATCCCATAAGATTTTGTCGGTTTTATTGAAACGCATATGGTATTCGGTATATTCACTGTCTGACCCTTGTCGGAATGATTCTCCTGGGTAATCCTGATGGGCACGTGCAGCGTGATCAATGAGTTATCAGTGAATATTGTTCCATTGAATCCTGTTAAAGTCCGTTTTTTATTGCAGAAATCGTTTACAATTATATGTTATATTAAAGTTCATTGTTGTATCTTGTAGATTTTTGATCTAAGTCGAGGCTATGAGAGTGAACGTTGCTGTTGGTAACATTGAAATGCTAACTAGTGTTGTGAACAACAAATTCAATCAATTAACAAAAGCCAACATAAATGAAGATGGAAGAGTAGAAAACTAGAGGGTATAGATTTATTTCTGAGAGTTATATTCAAAACTGAATAAGATACCTTCGTAGTTTTCGTTTTTTTAACAACCACTTTTCGGTTAGATCTAGTTTGTGTGCAAGCATGAAGTGTATAGACAGCAATGTGAGTATCAGTATGGATTTGTTTCTTCATCTATCTCGTGGACTTCGGAAGCTTATGTGCACAACTCATGTCGATTAGCTTTGACGCTTATACTCTGCTCGATAGCTGCTCTTTTATACGGAGAAGAAGTAATATTAAGAATAAGATTTATAGTGAATTCTTCCAGAAGCATAGTAAAATATAGCCAATAACACTTTCGAATAGATCCATTGAATAATGAAAGATGTACACTCAAAATTTCTTTTTCATATTTATTTATTCAGTGTTATATAATAATATAAATATTGCTAAAGTAAGATATTTCAAGAGGTCAGCAGCCCAATTCAATAGAAACTGTCAATTTATTTGTTCATTAAAATAATTTGGTTCTACTGTTCTCATTTACTATTACTCCAGTAGCTGCCACCGATTGTACACACGATGCTTTTTCTTCACCATTTTCATTAAGTAGCAATGTTTCGATTCTGTCACCAACACCTAGCCAATGATAAAATAAAATAATCAGTAGACTAACTTGAATACAAACACACTTACCTATCGAATATACATCATCTAAGACAATCTTCTGGAATGACGATGGCGAAAAAGTACTACCATTTGATGACACTTGAGTAACTTCAGTGCCTAACTTCGAATAGAGTCTTAATTCACTACCTGGTTTAAGTCGAAGGCCAGCAGGTAGTCTATACTGAAGGACATTCTTTGAGTCAACATGTCGTATCAACTGCCATCTAGAAATATCAATAACTGCATTGGCAGATTGATTCGTCAAACTGATGTGTGTGCCATCGAGAGGACATTCTGTTGTCACAAGAAAACAGAGTCAAAATATTGATTAGACGATTTCATTCTCTCTACTTCAAATTTTACTCTTACCCATACTGATCGATCCATGACATTCGTATTGTACAACGAATTTTCTGCCTTTTGCCAGTGTAGTCTCAGCGATTTGACATATGTCACTCTTGCCCAGTATATGACGATAGATGATAATTTCACTTTCTAAGCAGATTTTGCTAAAAATATTGAGCAAAAAAGTAAATTGAGTTCTCTTTTACAACTAGGAGCAACTTTTCTAACCTTCGTTGCATTTCTTCGATACTGCTCACCATCATCATGATATTTTCATGTAGATAACCTAGATCATTTGATTGTACATCGAGTTTCTCTTGATTTTGAATTTGGATGGCTTTCCATTCAGATTCTAATTTAGCTTTAATCAAAGAACTAATAGAAGATGAGGTACATGATATTTTACTCACAGAATAATGCTTCTGATTTTAGTAGAATTGCGCTTTCGTGGGAATATGTCTTCTGTACTTCTTGATACTCAGTCTGTATTTTTTCGACAGTTTCTACATGTTTTACCACGTCAACTTTTTGATAGTCTACTATTTGTTCTAGTTCGCCTTGTAATTCCGCGCTTTTTTTTTCATAATAGCAAACCGTTTCTTGGTGAATTGCTCCATACAAGATTTCAAAATCATGACGTATTTTCTGGACAATTTGTTCCCATTCAAGCTTCCAGTATCCAGCAAAATCAGACATATCCATTGAAGATAAATCGACTTTACTAGAATTAAAAGGAAAAGTTTTCTCTATACGACTAGAAAAGTATACTCATATAGTAGTACATACGCATTTGAAGTTTTGGAAAATTGAATTTTAATTTTCATCATTTCTAGGCTGATCTTATATTCATTTGTTCGTTTCTTCATAAGACACCAATCTTTGGCAAGCGCCATATATTTTTGAAATGTATCTTCACGAGTTGCACGAAAACTTCCAATGTTTTTTTCCCATTCAACACATGATGCACGTAATTCCGCCAGAGTAGAAGCAGATTGATTCAATACTCTTTCTAATTTCAATCGATCTTCACCAATCAATTGCTCTTGAACCTGGATCATTTGCTGATATATATGACCTTGCAATTGGAAAATTTCGATTTCCGATTCGTAAGCAACTTTATCATGATGAACTTGCATAATATCAGCTTGTAGGCGGCTATGTTGATCATTTTCTTTACTATTAGCACTGGCAAGCAATGATCGTCGTAAATCAGCCAACTGTGTGATGTATTTTGAATTTTGTGATTCTAACTGTTGAGCGCAATCAACCATCAAACGAAGTTTGTCGTTCAATTCAATAAGTGCGCCTTTTTCGTGCTGATGTTGTGCATTAAAGTCAGTTTTCAGTTGTTGTATTCTGACGAATGACGATGAAATATAACGCACAACATATCTCGAGTCGTCTCCTAGAGGTCGATATGTAATATTTGAATTTGAGTTTTTAGCATTCTCTTCTTCACAAATCATGACTGGATTCGAGCACATTTCTATTCTAAAAATCAGCTAATGAAAGTCACACTTTCACTTGAACAATGTAACATGAGAACACAAGTTGAACAGGATAAAAAAAGCATGTGCTTACGGCATTCCTATAGCTTGCTGTTCATATCTACTATACGGGTTTCATTAGCTACTCCGTTCTCTACAGTGCGACTTTTCAATGAAATCGAGAATATAATAACTACAGATTGATCCTGACGGGAAAAAGACTGTCCTATATGTGTTGATAGTTTTATATAAAATGAATCCCGGGATGAAATATTCGAAATAAGTTTTTAAAATAGCGATGTATAGTAATTGACGAATTTTTCGTGTTTTTCTTTTTGCCTTTTCTTCATTACTTTTGAAGTCAATATTGGCAAAGCGGAGTACTCTGTGTCTTTAGTAATATTTAGTGCTTGCAGTCACTCTTATTTTTAACATGAACGATTCTTTCGAGTTCTTTTTACTGAATAACAGCACAGATTCTATTTCACAAACTTGAAATGTTGTGGCTCATTCTGCGTGAGATTGTAATAAACTAGTAATTACTGTCATCTGAAGTAGTATACGAATATATGACTACGACTCTCTAAATAACGCGCAAGTGCAGAGACGCACTGATGAAATTCCAGTAATCAAATTCTGAACAAACAAGATTTGGTTTTGAGAATATGTGCTCACTTACTATCTTATTTCCATAGAATGGGTTTTCTATTATTCGACTTTTCTAAATATCAGACCCAACAGACAACATGAATCAACTAATGAGAACCTTGAGAAAAGTCAAAACGTATTGTGGGCTTCTAAATACACTCATTCTGAGTCTCCTTTCGTGATT
This sequence comes from Rotaria socialis, assembly GCA_905331475.1. Taxonomy (NCBI): domain Eukaryota; kingdom Metazoa; phylum Rotifera; class Eurotatoria; order Philodinida; family Philodinidae; genus Rotaria; species Rotaria socialis. Next base: position 43,507 of record CAJNYU010001438.1, on the reverse strand, counting down.
TCTCTTCGTTGAATAATAAATATTTCATTTTTGTCATTTTTTTCTACTCTTTTTTAGTTCCATAATTAATTTCGAAGGTCGATTTTTGCTCTAACCAAGTAATTGATGCTTTTCATACAATATTTTTAACAAAGAAGAGTCAAAGTAATTCGAAGCGTCATCGGTTTTTTCTCGATACTCTGATCAAATTACTTTTCCCACTAGAAATGTTTGCACACAAACATAACACTACGCATGTCCTTCGTTGTCAATTTGAGTATAATTCAAAATCACAGAACATGGATACGTCCTACATATGCTTGATCTCAAAGAAAAGCTAGGAATATTTGAAACTCAGTAGCTTCGTTCTCGCCAATAGGTTTTTGACTTTTTCCATAAGCTAAATCATTGCGCACGAACTACGGACAATTTTAGTATCCATATACAAGCAGTATATTTTCGTCTAACTATGATCCATGCAGAAAGCCAAGGCTACTTTAATACACATTTCTGTGAACCACTTCATTATCTGAACTCTAAGTTATACCTGAAGAATTGGATATAGAACTGTTTAATAGATTAGTATTGAAGCTTTTACGTAGATCTCCCTTGGCAAAGAAAGAAATAACGATGAAAATACTAGCAAACACGACTTATACTATTGTAACATTCTATTAATACAGTCCGTTGTGAATAATTTTAGTGTTCGATTGAGAAGAAATTTTGACCACTCAGGTCGATGGTTGCGGTTATCAAAGTTAACAAAAAAGCATCAATTTTAAGTGGGATTTCTTGCCTCCAGGCTTGTATGATATTATCAAGTGCCACGTATCAAATAGCAGGTATTAGGTATCACACTCGGTATGCAGTATCGGTATTCGCTATAGAATTCACATTAGCACCACTTTAGAGCGACGCTCTGGATTTGTTACAGCGACTACAATACACTAGGTATTTGAGTGTCATTGAAACCTTGTCAAAAGATGCAGATATCTTAGTAAGAATGGTTCAGATTTTAAACAATTGTTTTGGAAAATTAGCACAGCATGATGGATTTCCGTAGGTCCATGAAAAAATAATTCTATATCGTTGTAATTTTATGCAAAAATATACAGCAAAATATGCTAGAATATTTTAGCGTACATAGTCCGTTTACATCATATTAATTTTTGTATCTTTTCGGTTTCGTATTCGTTGAGATCAAGATATCGAGCATAGGAATATAATTTTATACCGTACGTGAAGAGGTATTGAATATTATATTTTTAGGTACTCAGGATATTCTGTTGGAGGATTTTAAAGCATTCAAATATTTACGCCTTGTCATTTGTTTCAGACAGACGGAAAGGATTAAAAGAGCTAAAGGAATAACTTGGGGGGGGGGGGGGGTGTCTACAATTAAAACGACATAACATTTATTTTTCGTGAGTGCCTCCAGCAAGTAGAGCTTTTAAAATCGCAAGTAAATGGACAAACTAGGGATGAAATAAACGACAGAGCAAAGCTATACATAGCATACTCACGGTATTTAGGTTTTTCTCTAGTGGTGTCAGGTGCGCGTTAGTACACGCCGCTTTTGACGAACTATTGTTGGAAAAATTATCACTACTAAAATAATTCGAACAGGCAACGTGAATTGCTAAGAAATAACTTTTCTTATTATCTTTTGAAGAAAACTTCTCAAAATTCGTCGAGCACTCTTTCATATTCATCCAACTTATACGATATTATCACGAAATACTGATGGCACACAGCAACAAATAGCTGTTATCAAAAAACCAAAATGATTTATTCCAACGTAACGCTACTGTTGAATCAATCTATGGTGAATATATCTCGAAAGGATTTTTTTTCTATCATCAGAACCATCAATGATTACAGAAAAATGGACGTACAACAGTAACAATTATCATTGATCGTCTCAAATAGCATAGTCGATAGCAGTAAATAAAATGAATACAACAATAATATTATATATCATCGACATGTTTATGCGTTATTCTTTTGTTTTTCTGATACTCATTGTTGACAATGTTCATATGAATTGCAATGGCAAGCTTCTTGAGAAAGAGTGTTACAAATAAATATTTCGAATGTTTGAATTTTTCTATGACTTTTTTCTTTGGAACTTCTTGAAAAAATCGACAAAATGCCTTCCCATTGTTGCATGATTATTATCAGCCAATAAATATCATGTAGTATTTTTTCGATGATTCACCGCGAGTGCGTAATATCGTAAAAGAATAGTAGTACAACGCATCGCGTACACACGTAGCGCTTTTATTTCTTTCTGTCTATAGCCTTCGTTGAGCCAAGGACGACCTTGTAGAAAAAATACGTCTACAACTAGCAAACGATCAAGCTGGCAGCATATTCTTCTTTTCTTGTTGTTCTGTTTTGCAAAGAGATGCACATGTTTTGTATTTTTTTTTCTTTCAAAATTATTGCCCTAGAAAAGAAAGAAATGCGAGTAAGTATTTTTGGAGTCGTTTTGTATACACAATAAATAGAGAGCTTAGATTTTTACTATTTCAACCTATCTGTACTACTCGCTATGTTTATACAATATTCAAAAAAACTCCATTGATGGCATTCAGCAGTAAGTCAATGGTTGTTAACAGAAATTGCAAGCTTTATGAACATCACATTTGGAATCTTAATTCGAACAGAAAAGTTAAATTTTTTGACACGCGATGCATATATTCAAGAGAATCAAATAGTTCGATTTATTGCAGAATCGGAAAAGCTTCGCAAGATTTTTTAATAACTCCAGTCAACAATCAAGAGAAACATTTACTAATGATCGATCGTACTACAATTTTCATAGCGTGATGACGATAATCTTATAACTAATCATCTTAATCTTGTTTTTGTATCAAATGTATGTACACTACTATAGGTGTTCTAGTATAGCAAAAATTATCGTTTGAAATATTTTTGAAGTCTAAAATCTGACTAAGCCTTTTGAGAATCAAAGTCTGATATTAATAACTGTTTGTGAAATGATAGTTTACGTACCAGTGGGGCTTATTGAATACTACTATCTACTCTCTTTGCTTGATTGAATTGACTACTCGTGCATGATATTTAACGTTCTCCTGTCGTCTGTCCTTATCATATATGCTTTAGTATTCTTTCTATTATAACTACATATTATTAACCATTTCTGTGACGTTGACTATTCTCTCTTCTGATCTCATACGCATCCTTGCATAAAAATACATTGGACATTCATAATTTGAAGGTTCAATTTTGATGTTAGTTTGATTTACAGTGTATTTTATAGATTGCATTGGAAGGTTCGAGCAGCAAAAACGCGGATGCTGTGTTTACTTTCAAAATCAAGACCTGTCTATATTATACCAGTGTTTCGACGATTTACAGTTCTGTTTGAGCACTCACGCAATTATCAAACACGCATCCAAAAATTACATGATGATGGGATCGATTTGAAACACCAATCATATGAAACCGATCCCATTGAACATACTCGACGATGTACATTGTACAAAAATCATGACATTTGGACATTGTATAAAACAATTTGTCCAAATGCACGAACACTCGGTGACGCTTTATATGAAGGTTGTGCTACTTCAAACGATGGTCCTTGTGTAGGTATTGTACAACCATTGAACAGCACAGAACCAATAAAATGGCTGTCCTATTCGACAGTAATTGAACGCAGTCGTATCATCGGTTCATATTTATGGACAGTTGGAAAACTGACACCAATGAAGTCAAGAGTAGCCATTGTTTCAGCGAATCGACCTGAATATCTATTCGTTCAACAGGGATGCTCTATGTATGGATTTACTCTGGTAAATCTCTATACCAGCTATGATTCTGCGACTATTATGAGTCTACTTGATCGAACTAAAACCGACGTACTTGTTGTGGAAAACATCGAACGTATTAAATCATTTGAAGATGAGCTATTAAAAAATGAACAAATTAAACAGATCATTGTGATGGATGATATAGACTGCAACAAACATGATAAAATACGAAGCATCTCATCAATCTTAAAAACGATCACAAAATATGATATACGTGAAAGACCGACCATCGACCCAGAAAGTATTGCAACATTCATTATGACAAGTGGAACAACAGGTAAGATCAAATAAGCATCGTATGAAAAGCATGCTGAGTTTAACTAGTTAGTGTTTCTGGCAGTTATTACAATGAATACTACTATCTCGAATTTTTGCAAACTTAAATTATTTATATAATCTCACTGAAAACATGATTTTCATTGAATTTATCTGAACGTGGACAAAAATAATTTATTATTTGCTTTTAGGTGACCCTAAAATTGTAATGCTATCACATGAAAATCATTTGGCAGCATCGAAAGGAAATCTTCTTCGTGTAGAACAGGCTAACATAAATGAAGTCGTTGCAAAGCGGCATTGTTCAATATTACCTATGGCTCACATATTCGAGCAATTTATTCTTCTGGGACTCTTTCTACGCGGTAGACAAGTGGTATTTTGTCCATCAACAGACAAAATTGTTGAGTATATGTCTATTGTAAAACCCACTAAACTTACACTTGTACCTCGCATTCTCTACAAAGTTTACGATAAGGTCATGGCTGAAGTTACTAAAAGTAAATTAAAATATTACCTTGTTCAAAAAGCATTAAACAGGGAAGACGCGTGGTGGTTATCTCGCTTGGTTTTTCGTAAAGTAAAAAAATTATTCGGTGGTGAAGTAAAAGCGATATTTGTTGGATCGGCACCTATTACATCGGATGTTTTGCATTTTTTCCGTATTGCACTCGATACACCGATCATGACCGGATATGGACAAACAGAGTCGACAGCTTGTGCCAATCTTACCCACCCGGTGGATATGTCTTCTGACACAGTTGGCTCACCTGTTGTCACTGTCGAACTTAAATTGATCGATGTGCCAAATACAAGTTATCGAAGCGACATGAATCAAGGAGAAATATGTATTCGAGGTCCGGTCATCTTTAAAGGTATGTGACATGCGACATCAGCGTGTAACACATAACTAGGAAATAGTAAAGTATCAAAGCGCTTTTACAACAGAGATGTTTTCTTTCCCAATACATGCCAGTTTCACCTATTAGAATGTTTTACTTCAAAACTAGAGAAATTTTAGCGCAATTGACAAAGAAGGTGTTGAACAACTAAAAGTAAAACAATACTTCGAAAGACTTTTCCATGAGTGAGATAATCTTCTCTTCGACAATTAATTTCTGGCTAAATCAGCTCATTTCCAAGAAAATTATGCCTACGCTTATTCTTTCCTATTAGGTTATTACAATGATGAAGAAAAAAGCCGTGAAGCAATCGATAAAGATGGTTGGTTACATACAGGAGATGTTGGCGAATGGACAAGTAATGGAGCGCTACGTATTATAGATCGTACAAAACATATATTCAAGTTGAATCAAGGTATATATATTGCCCCAGAACGTCTTGAAAATATTTATAGTCGTTCTCAATGGATTGCACAAATTTTCGTCGATGGAATTTCCACAGAAGCAACAGTAGTAGCAATTGTTATTCCAGATGAAGAGTATGTACGAAAAAATTTCGAATCAGCGCACGCAACCATGCCATTCTCAGAACTTTGCAAAGACGAAAAATTGAAACAGATCATATTAAATGATTTAAATCGCTTAGCAAAAGACAATCAGTTTAAATATTTTGAAACAATCAGCAATATTTATATTCAATCTGAGTCATTCTCACTCGAAAATGGTCTACTTACTACTACGCTCAAAACACGCCGAAATAATGTTCGAAAACAATTTCAGACAATCATTCAATCACTTTACAATGTTGATAAAAAGGCAAAAGCATGATCTTTTATTACATTAAAACTCTGTACATTTCAATTTTTTTTTGTATCACACTAATAATTTTTTTGTGGATGATGGACTAATTGATCTATACTGCGCTAAAAGTAGCTGAAAAAACGCAAGCATTCAAGTCATCAAAAAATATATAACTGTTAGTAAAGGAAAAACTTTTGTTTAGTATCTACTGTTTCAATTTTGACACTATTTAGTATCAATCCATATTTAAGAATTTTTCTTTAGAAAGATGCCTTGAGGGTGCGGGTATGTGTATTGTCGTTCAGAACACCCACACCCACACCCTCAAGTTTGATATATAAAGCTAATCTTGCTTATAAACTGCATACACAAATTTTATTTGCAACGACACATGTTCTACATCCCCAGTTAAATATGGCGAATAAACGAGCTTTACATCTGTTAATTCTCTTCAGTATATCGTTGATGATCAGTAAGTATATCATAGTTTTCAACAGAGAAGAAACAATCATCATGAATCAAATACTGACAGCATTATATCTGTAGGATTGAAATATAAAACACCATTAATTGGTTCTACTCATGAAGAGTTCTAGTCAAATGAATCATCTAGATACTCAGAAGCTTTCCTCAGCCTTCTTGCCTAACTAGAAGTATTAGACTTCAAGATTATTGATAAGTTATTAAATTATACTGCTAAGCGTCTGCGTACTTCATGGTATCACCTTATTTTTGTTCCGAAATTGGAATTCTACTTAGAAATTTATTTTTCAACCAAATTAGTATTTTCATGTTGATTCTATGGTAAAGTTGTATTTCAATATCTATGAATATGATTCTTAGAGGCGTATTCCGCTAAGATGAAAATTTGAATAATGTTAATGGCTTTCATGAGGAACAACAAAAATAATTTGACTAATGCAAGAGCGAAGGTGTGAATGAAATAGCCCATACACCCACACCCAAACGATTATAACGGCTTTCAGCAGATTCCCTTCAGTCAAAGCAGTTGGAAAATAGCGACAATAATCTTTATAATGGATTGCAATGTTCGTGGATGGTTTCAATCAATTCATAGCACTAATTCATATCGATTAATTTGAAGCCATTTATATCCATTCCCATTCACTCCTATCCACTCCGAGCCGTTTGAATAGCTCGGAATGAGTTTTTTCCTTCTTGCTCTTCACGCTCAATGATTGAAACAACTATTAAAAAAGAGGAAAAATATTTTATTGATTTATTTTTCATTGTTCATTTGATCTAAACTTCACTGGTTTCTCATCGACCGTCAGTATCCTCTCTTGTTTGATTTTCTAATTAAATTAAGATTGATAAAATAGTTTGCTTATAACTTATGCTTTTCTCAATAGTCAGCCTGTGAGCACTGAATATGAGTAATATTTATTTGAAATGAGAAATATTTACTGTCTTAACAATCAAAAGAAATCATGATTTACTTGTGTTGGACTAGTAAAGAAAAACTGTTGTTCTCTTTTTTTGGAATAATCTGAAATTCACTTCATCTATCTTTTGAGAAAACTTACAGTTTTTATCAATTGGTCAAAGACTTTATTTCCTTTTTATTACTTTGTTTTAATTTGAACAAACTTTATTAACCCACACAGGGTTCTTTATCAGAGAAGAAAATGAAAATGGTTATTCTTTGGCTTAGTGCCACTTGTTTTGTAGGATATACTTGAACGGCAAAAAATAGTTTCTAGAAAAATCGACAAAAAAAAGGGAGGAGAAGAGAAAAGAAAGAATAGAAATACTATATATCAAAATATGTACACACATTTACTATTCTTCTCTTACAAAAAGTGATTGAATCAGTCTTTCACAAGTTCCATTTCCACCTTTAAGTAATAGTTCAGCTAGATTTGGTATCATTAAAGCAAGTTCTCCACGCTTATCTTGTGTTCTATCATTCACGATTTTGTATGCTACAATCGGTGCAATATATATCAATTCTCTAATAGCTTCTTCTTTACAATGAAAATCCGAACGTGAATATCTCAGAGCTGCCATAATCACCGGACGGCAAATACGAAAGATCAACGCATGCACTTCATATCTACACTGTTCTAATGATAATTTTGTTCGATACAAATCTTTTTCTTCAGGTGATATCTCGTTTAGAATACTTTCTAGTTCACAAACGTAACTATGATAAAAATGTTGTGCCAAATGATCTGATGTTTTATCAACAATACTCTCTAATTCGAATGATAATTTTTCGCGTTGGATATTATCAGGTGGATGCGCGTTCAATATAAGCTTTGTGTAGCCGTAAACTTCATACATTAATTTGTCGATTCGTTGTTGGGGCTGCATGAATTCTTTTGTCAACTCAAGAAAGCAATCATGAAATTTCTGTTTAGTATCATTAATAAATTTTGATCGATCTCTCGTTACTATTGTTGAATGCCATTCATTAGCTTTGGCAAATGTTGGCTTGAAACGATCTTCATAGTAATATCGATCCCAATGTTCAGTATTATGCACTTTGAGATATTCATCAATTGACATAATAGCTAGATTTTCTGGTAATAGTTGTTTTTGTCTCACTATTTCAAGAGCTTCATTAACAAAACGAAACAATCGTGTTTTGCCTAAATCAAGCAATTGATTCAAATGTGTTTTTGGTAATTCATACTCAATAAATGCATTTAATGCGGCTTTAGCTAGTTCGAAACCATTTTTTAAATTATCGAAATGTCGGAGTTTTCCATCAATCGCTCTATATTCATCAGAACCCTCTTCTAATAGTTCTAGTCGTGGACATGCAGCAAAAATACGTGACGGATTAAAAAGTTTATCAATTAATTCACCTTTGCATTTCTCATAATGCTCCAAATATATTGCTCGTGTTGAGCACAAATCCAGTTTTGTTAAAATACCAAAGGCACGTTGCATAGCTTCATAATGATGTGTTTGAATTTCATGCAAGAGACATATTTGTGGGTCAGTCAGACTGGGTGATTGGCCATTGCTAAGAAATAAGAATGCATCTGCCGTAGCAATTGCACGTAGACCAGCATCACGGTGCTCTTTAATTGGTGAATCAAAGCCCGGTACATCCAATAACTCATAATTTTCACCTACGAAAAGAAAAATTACAAAATAATTTGACATTTTTTTAGAGCACTGCTCTCTATCAAGGATTTTCCTGCCACTACATACAACAGAATGATTCCTCGAGCTTTTCATTTGGAAACAGAATATACTCCCGGTAATACTTTTAGATTCTCCTGTCTTTAACAATGTTATCTTTTGAAAACGTGGTTGTCCCCGATAACGTAACGGTCATGTGTAGTTAACAAAGAAAAACAATTGCATTTTCCTTACCTGGTAGTTTATCCGTGTAAATTGAAATTTCTTTAATAATATTAACATACAATTCGCCTTTAATGTAATTATGTAATGAACTAATAACCCTTTTCTTTTCAGCTTCATTGGACTTCATATCGTACGCATTAACATCGAAATGTTCTTGTGGGAATTTCGTTTTCAAAACTTCACGTTCTTCAATCACTTCGCGTTTTCGTCTTTCAAATTGTTCATTACTTTCATCAGTTTTCTTTACCATTTTATCAAAATAAATTTTAAATTCTTGATCATTATAATACGTGATTGTCGCAAATCTTTGTAATTGATTTTGCAATGGTGGTTTCAACACAGTACGTATTTGTGTGCAACGCTCACTTGCTGTCGGCAACAGTTCAAAGCCAGTAAGTGCATTGATAAATGTCGATTTACCAGCCTTTTCCAAACCAATAATACATATTGTATGCGTAACTTTGTCATTCAGTGCTTTTAGAGTCATTAGTGAATCTCTAAGACTTTTGATATGGATATTATAGCCTTTTGTTTCCCGATCAATGTACTCCAATGAATCGATAATTTTAAAATACTGTTCACTTAATTCATTAAATTTTTCTTTCAGTTCATTTACATTATGATTTTTACATTCAAGCTTTGTAATATAATCAGTAGTTTCTTCAAATGATGATCGTGATAAAACACCGTTCAAAGCTTCTTGTAGTCCTTTAACAACAAAATAAGTTGTGCGTGTTTTATTATTATGTTCATGATTCACAAATAATTCTTGTTTTTCCCATTTTTCTTTCAGTTTGTATTTAAAATGATCACGCTTTTGCAGAAATTCCCCAAGTAATTGTTGAATCCAATGGTCAACTAAAATCCAAAAAAGAAATCATATGAATATTCTCTGTTTTACAGAAAGAACGGCAAACAACGATTTCAATCGACTTTTCACAAACGACTAACTTACCAAGGTGCAACATTTCAAGTGGATCGACAGCATGATTGGCAATAATTTGGCGTGCCTCGTTTTTATCGGCTTCGATTTGATCAGCTGCTTTCGATGCTGATTGGTCTCCTTGTTCACAGGCCGACTTTAGGGCAGTATCAAAAAATCGCACATCCGAATGTTCATCTGTAGATGAAGTCATCTCCATATTTGCTTTCAAAATACTTGAGGAGACGTCAAAATCTCTACCGTCTAGTATGGTAGCTGGCGATTTAGTCGTAACTGCTGGATTTGGTGTAATTGCTGCTGGTCTCATACGATTCATTGATTATTTGTAATGAGGGTTTCTACTTAATTGGATACACTTACGTTTATTTTACACAATGAAATGAGTAAGGCATGCTTATCATCTTTTTATAGTATTCATCAGAGCTCCATATGTGCAAGTTATGCTTGGAAAAATGGTGCAATAACTTATTCATTCTTATCAGTGGTAAGCAATGCGTCATTTCTAACGATAATGTTGTATTATTCCCTGCCGCATTTTTACTTGCTAAGATAACTTTTCAAAGAATAAAAATGAAAACGATTACTCATTTTATCAAGCACATGTGTTATATTTGAAACTTGAATCCAACTGAGGTTTCAACTTTCAGTAGAGTCCTGCAGGTTAAGACTTTTTTGTACCCTAACCCTGCCCTATCGAAAAACTTCGTACCCTTGTCCTACCCTGCCCTTCGACGTTCTTACCCTAGCCCTACCCTGCCCTATAGACTTCGTAACCTTGCCCTACCCTGCCCTAGGGGCTTTGTACCCTTACCCTACCCTATCACAGAGATTTTTCATTTTACACCCTATCAGATCCTTAGAGTTTCAGGTCCAAGTAAAAGTCAGCATGAAGTTTTCTTCACGTTGTTTCAATATATTTTATTGATTTTCAACGAGAATCAAATACAAAATTAACTAGATGGTACTCGAGCTTCATCCGACTACGAAATGCGGTGCGAAGCACAGGTTCCAGTATTGAGAACAGAGGCTTGCGCAAATAAAGGGTGTAGGTGTGGGTGCTATTCTGTCCAAACGCTCATCCACATGCACACTATACATGCAAATCCACACCCACGCCCTCACGTTTTCTGTAGGAATCTTTTCGTTTTTTAACTTTTGACAACGCTGATTTTTTTCGAACCATCAGTCTTGTAGTAGTATTTTACTAAATAATTGAGTTGAATTATTTACAGAATCGTTTCTCATTGAGATTCAACAGGGTTCAAACTCCTGAGTGAGAACGAATATTATCTCTTGATTAAGTGAGATAATAAAAAATAGTTTCTTTCGAGTTAAATCTTCGTTATCGTTAAGTGAAGATTTTAATCGATTCTAGGTAAGAAACTTTAAAAAGTCGAAAGTTTAGTGACTTTAAAAAAAATAATATTTGAACTTTTTTTGTTTAGTTGTGAGCGTGACGAATAGGATCTAGAATTAAGAAAAAAGAGCTAGCAATTGAGAAAGATGATGTATGATAATCTTTTTTTAAAGATAAATTTAATATAATGATTAATAAGAATTAAGTGATGCTGCAGTGTAAATGAATCAGCGAAGCCATTTGAAGTGAGATATCGATAGAGACTCTTTGAAAGCTTAGAGATCGATCTTGAAAACAAGTACATATTATCTGTTATAGAGGACTCTACTTTATTATTTATATGTTTGATTTGTTAGAATAGGATCCATTTATAAATGTTGATATAAAAGTGCCTAACTTTTAGCGTTTTGATTTTCGTTTTAATTATCTCAAAATAAAATTTGATCAAAATCCTCTTTTCGGGAATCAATTTGCGAGTCAACGGAAGTAGCTATAAAGATTTTTGAAAAAAATGGTACATCTATTATCTCGATTCTTTCACTTCACGTTTTAACCAGTTTTTTCTGATGTTCGGTTGTCTAGATCATCGCGTCACAAGTTAGCAATATATGATCTGGACGTCGAGTTTAAAAAAAGGAACAAAGAAAGAAAACTCGCGCCGGACTACATAAATGCCGTGCTTCGCACCGCATTACAAAGGCCAAGTGAGTACTTTTTGAGTAACTTTTCATTGAAACAAGATAGAGAGCTGTGGTCTTCACAGTTTAAAAGAGGACATAAAGATATCCCGAATCGCAACGTCGATTTACTGCCGCGGGATTTACTGCCGTAAACAATTATAAATTTTCAGTTATAAACGCTAATTATACAGCGCCATCTTATACGTTCACAAATTTTTCCTTTCATTAGAGCTGAATGTGTATTCGGTATTATCGCATCAAATGTTTTGATAGTACAGATTGTCTTTTGATCCATTTTTACTATGTCAACGACAATAAAGCTTCTGTTATTTCATTTAGTGATAGTATATTTATACATCGGTTAAAGATTAAGAAGACGAGTTAGTTAAGAATTCAAATGAAAAACAAATAAATGATCTATAGCCGTATTTTCTGATCTGTTCAATCTTAAAATACTGAAACTAACGAAAACCGATAACTTTTATAATGTTTTCTTTATCGGTTCCTGTTTTTTCTAATTTATTCAATAGACGATATGATAATTTTTGCGCTATACGAGTAGTCCCTTGGCGTTTTTGTCAGAGTTGCGCCAGCCTCATACCGCTACAATTATCTTGATAAATACTAGAAACTTCATGTAGACGATTTGTTGTAAATATTTCGAATGTCAACATGTTATCGTTCCTTGAAAAAAGTAGAGTATCTCAATTCCTTTTCAATTCTCATACACATTTTCTCCCTCATATTTAACCGTACAACCACAAAAACATTCATATTCATACATACTGTATTTTTATCTTATTAGATCGTAATCTACTTAGTGATCAAAGTAAAGATTTTTCAACGTATGAAACTATTCACATGAAATATTTTTATAATTTCGTCCATTTTTTTGCCCCTGCTCAATATACATGATATTCCAAAAGTTACCTCGAAAATAAAGTATCAATATCTTTCTTCTTGGCTTATGAAATCTGAAATGTTTCTTTTTATTTAATACACACAAGCTTCAAGTTTTCTTTGATGTAATCCAGTCTTTTTTTTCTGTCGAACGTCCAATAAGACAAGCAAAAGTAAATTTCTGGAAACCCTTTTTTCACACATAATTAGAATTCTAAATAGAAATTATGGAGCTTGTCATAATTGAGAAACATCTCTACGACAATCAAAGTACATCTTATTCTGTAGAATTCGAATTAGTTTGAAAACCCGAACATATAAGCATTTAATTCAATTTAATTATGTACCAAAACTAAACAATCTCTTTTGATTATAACATGATCTACAGATTTTGACATCTGAAACAATACCAAATAACCAATATGATATTCACTAGACTTAGAAATCAATTTTATTTTATGCCAGTCACCTTTCTATAAAGTTTCAACACTATTTCTTTCTTCCCCTGGTGCTTGTTATCTAGAATATTTTTAGTAAAAGGTTTGGAATTTTCAACATATTGGTAGGCGCATGCGAAACAGTAATGATTCGTACACTCGAAATAGGTCGGATAATGAACTTTACTTTTATAATATATAATCGCATTCATGTTTTATTTTCTAACTAACTTCTGAAACACGTAGTTCACCTCACTACTTATTCTTTTCACAAATATTGAACTTCTTAACATAATAAAAATATTCCTCACAAGCATATTTTCACAAATATTAAGTTCCTGAGTATAATGAAAACTTTCCTAGTAAATGATAATGAATCAATTTGCGAAGTCACGCCTTTCACCTCATTACATTACATTAAATAACTGTGCATCGAAAGAGTGCGATCAAAAAAAAACCATCACACAACTATAAATTCTCAAACAAGAAAATTACTCAAAGAATTATGTAAGTTATATGAATAACTCCCTAAATAATCTAATGATCACACTAAACCTTGAGAGAGAAAAAATACTAAAAAGACAATAGTTCATTCATAAAAATTACCCTCTTCCTAATATTCAGCTTCAATTAGTTCGAATAAACCTGACAAACAACAATTCTCATATAAAACTCTAGATTCTATTTCAATAAGTTATAATAATCCTTTTGAGATAAAAGCTACAAATTAGATTTTGAACTGCTGATTTTTTGCCTTGCGAACTATGCGAAAACTTTTCAATTAGAGTTACGAACGTTTGAGATGAGAATAGAATGTTTGAGATAAAAGAATAAAAAATTCTCTAAGTGTGATCATTAAGTTTTATATAAGTCATTCATAAAACTTCTAGAAGAGAAACCTCAAATGCAAAAAGTACTAAGTCTATTTGTAAACAATAGTTTACAACGGCAATAAAGGAAACGGCACTAAATCCTGTAATCTGTATCGAATTGTATATTATAGGTTTTTTCACTCTGATTTTCTTAAGATTTTCCAGTCTTCTTTCAAAATAAATCTACTTCGGCAGGTATGTGCAGCGAATTTTCTATTATCACGTGTGCATTCAAACCGTTAATGAAAGATCTATACAACAGCAAAAACAGTTGACATGTTTAGAATTTATTATTCTGGAGTTATACGTGTTCTAGTAGAAGCCGTAAGCGATTTTTCTGGCAATTTCTGTAAAAAGGTTTGCTTTTATTGTTTGCTATTTGATGCAAAACTATTTCTTTGGCACATAGAAAATTGATAAAAAATTATCGGCTTAATAAACTTATTGCTACCCCTAGAAACTTCAGTTTGCGCCACCCATGCTTTTGCCTATTTAGTGGGCTGATTGAGAAATTGTTTAATACTAAGTACAAAATATAAAATAGTTCAAAAGAAAAAATCATTCACAAAATGATCATGTACTAGTTTCGGGTTTTTAGTGAAGTTTTAGTTAGATATAAAAGTTGTATATATATACCCCTGGAAAAAGTAAGTTTCACTCTGTATTTTGAGGATACTGTTACCAAAAGAACATCTTTTTTTAAAAGTAACAACATCTTCTGAAAGCTCGTGAAATTTTACACCATCCTATGATTATCAGGACAATAAAATTAGGTTGAGATTCTTTGGAAAGTCATGTCCGTAATCTGAAACGTCGCTTTTTATTATGAGGAATAGTATTTATCTTTTTCATGTATTTGTTTTTTCAAAGCTTATGATCTACTTTACTGTTATTTATCGATTTATGAAAAACTTTTATAATGATCCTCGAATTAGCAACTTATTTCAGTAGAAAAAATTACATAATGATCTTGGCTACGGTTGAACTATTTATAACAGCTTCATTAAAACGATTTTTGAGCAGAGCAGTTAAAAACTTCTCATTTAAGAGTACGAGTAATGATCTTCTGCAATTCCAAACTCAAGAAAATGATACTCGCGTCGATATAGTCTTTTTGCTAGGATGCGATGGTATATAAATGAAAATTTCAGCATAATACTACTCACTCTATTTTTTCGCAATGGCTTCGCCAAAATCTCTATGTCTTGGCCAGTCAATTTCTTGGAAGTTAATTTCAATTCTGCCTCGTCGTCTAAACGAGCAGCAAGCTGTTCAATTTCGACGTTTCGATATCTGCGGTGCATGTTGCCGTTGAGATCCTAAAAATAAACATCAATTTTTTGGTCAAGCTCAGTCATCGTGGGGAATATTAGTATGAAGCGCGTTTCTTCTCGATCGATAGCACATCGAAAATGGTTCGATCTATGATATCTTTCTGCTACTGCGAAGAAATACAACTGACACTCGTTCAATATTTAGAGCTTCTTTTCTTAATGTCAAAATATCACGTACGGATATATGATCATATAAAAAGAAGTTCAATAAAGAAATATTTCCGAGCTGTTGTTTCAAATTGACTACAAACAAAACAACTCAATGCACCGCGGCTAAAAAAAAAACATGTTGAAAAAATATGAAATGAAAAGGGAAGTGGAGAACAAAGATTCTATTTCACGCCAGAAAAGAGAAAAACAGCCCATGTTAAAATGAATTCTACTGAACGACGGTTGTTAAGCAAACTTGATAAGAAAAAAAAATCAAATGCCAGTCGTTCTTTCACCGAAAAAGTAAAAATTCTTTGTATGTTTACTTTCACTCTATTAAAAAAGGCTTGAATAAATAAATAGATTGATGATGCAGCACGATTCTATTTTATTTAATATAATTAAATAAAATTTAGAATTTTTAAATAAAATAGGCTTTATTTAAATTCTAAATGTTTTTTCTTTTTCCAATATTTCGTCCTAGTTTATACGGACATTTACGAGAATTGTTGTTGTTATTGTTGTTGTTTTGGTTCATGTTGATGTTGTTTATCCACGACCTGATGTTTTCTTATCATTTCCATTTCCATTTCCTGATCTTATTAACTTGACCGTTTTACATATTTGTCACGTTGAATTTGATGTTGCGATTGTCGTTTCATTCGATTTCATATAATTCTTTTGCTGCTTGTTCATGTAATTCATAATGTATCATATGAGAATCGATATGAAATCGAATGAAACGACAACAGCAACATCAAATTTAATGTGACAAATATGTAAAATGGTCAAGTTAATAAGATCAGGAAATAGAAATGGAAATGATAAGAAAACATCAGGTCGTGGATAAACAACATCAACATGAACCAAAACAACATCATCGACATGAACCAAAACAACAACAATAACAACAACAATTCTCGTAAATGTCCGTATAAACAAGGACGAAATATTGGAAAAAGAAAAAACATTTAGAATTTAAATAAATCCTATTTTATTTAAAAATTTTAAATTTTATTTAATTATATTAAATAAAATAAAATCGCGCTGCATCATCAATCTATTGAAACAAATGAACATCGATTCTCATATGATACATTATGAATTAAATAAATAAAGACTGAGGTAGACTCAAAAAGAAATAATGTTGTTTTTAGTTGGCATTTTGTAACCATGTACGTCCTCTTTCAAATCGACAACGTTAACTGTATATGTTTCTCATGTATCTATTGATGATAAGAAAGGAAAAATCCCGTACGAATGTAAATATTTGAAGATGGATAGGAGATTTTCGAAGTTATTCATATGAAATATCCTTCGTAAATATCGACAGATAAGTAATATCTTTACAAGGAACAAAATGTGAAGGAGAAGAAGAAAATCTCTGAAACTCTAGACATCACTATTTGTAAATGAAAGCGCAGAAGGATTCACAATCCACGTTCGAAACTATATATAATGCTAAGTTGGAAAATAAAGTTTTTAAACAAACTAAAATAGTCCAATTTTATTCTATGTCTCATATATTAATCTTAAGGAATTAACAATTTCAAATAGCGATGCTCATGATAATTAAAGATGAAAATAAAGTAACGATATCAATTAATGAAAAATAGTATTTAGATTAGTCGCAAAATTTACAGCAGGTTTGTAGCAGTTTAAAATCAATAAAATATATTGAAATTACTTCGTCCTTGAGGGTGTGGGTAAGAAAAACGTAGGATATCTTACGTCAGAATTCGAGCATTGCCAGTAGCGATTCGGCCATGTAATTCCTTCTTATTATAGTTTCAAAGCAAGAACATCAACAGTAACGAGTTTTCTTTTCATCAGAATTCATATTTATATGCCCTCCAGATATTTCAATAATCAAAATGCCTATATTAACAACGTGGACACGGTGAAGTATATTGAGTATAAGCTCATTTTTCTTCGCTACAACTCACAATCCCGCATGCAAAGTCCCTATTCTACATAAATCTCATTAAACAGCTCTTAGCGAGTTTCTATTAATATTTCTACAAACATTTACAAAACAACTTGCCACACAAATTAATTCGATAAACAAAGCACATTCTTCTACTCTACAATATTCATAGCAAAAAAGTTTTTTTTCACCTCGCTAACTAGTAAAAAAACACAAGTAGATGCTTTTCCTTCGAACTCCAAATGAAAAAATGATTGACCGTCAAAATATCGAAAGAAGAAAATCTAGAAGAGTAAAAATGATTAACAAATGTTTTAGTGTTAAAACTCTACGAGAGATCAAATATAAATGAAGTGAAAAAGCTTGATAATACGTAATTTTTCGGTAAGATTGCAAAATCTCGAAAGGCAAAATCTCGAAAGAGCAAAATCTCGAAAAATTTTTAATTTTTAAAGATGCATAGCTTTTTCATTTTCTTTCATTATGTTTGACGAATTTCTCCATGCGCACATAGATATAAACAGTTTATTTCTTTCACCAGGGCCTCGATTTCTTTCTGTATTTTCTCTCGTCAAATTTTCCCTTACATGACCCGTCCACATATACAATTCTTTTTAACGGCGTAAATAGTCGTTATATCATTCATCACGATAAAGAAGTATTTACTTAATTCATCTCTCCATGTCGACAAGTATTTCTTTCCTAACAAGCAATAAAGGAAAACCTATTTTGATTTATGATGGCTATTTGTACAAAATGAACAAAGAAACTACCAAGGTCAATTATTGGATTTGCGAAGAGAGAATGTGCAGTGCTAGTGTTCATACGGATTCTAATAATCAATTTATTAAAAACCGAGGTAATCATAATAGCCATTTACCATCTCCAGAGAAGATAGAATTACGAAGGTTTAAGAATGTAGTAAAAACAAGAGTAGTACATGAATCAACTCCAATTGGTGTGAGATACGATCAAGAACTTGCTCGTGCTAATTTTTCTCAGTGTGGATTGGCAACTTGTTTATCATCACAAGAAGCTAGTATGTAATACTTATCTATGATATTTACTGGAATTTTGTTTTTATAGAATCTTCTCTTATAATCGAGTTCGTCGTCAAAAAACACCTATTCTACCTAAATCTAGTGATTTTTATATACCACTTATTTATTCAACAACAATTGATAGTCGACGATTTCTTTTATCAGATATAACTAATTATCAGAAAAGAACCATAATCTTCTCAACTGATGAACAATTAACTACTCTTTTTAAAGCAAAGCAAATTATGATGGATGGGACTTTTGATGCTGTTCCACTTCATTTCGAACAGGTTTACACGGTTCATGGTATTAAACATGGCAAAATTAGTGTTTTTTTTCTTTGCATGGCGTTAACAAATACTTTTTTCTGATTAGGTTTTCCTTGTGCCATAGCATTACTAACAGGTAAATCTAGTAATATTTACAAACACTTATTCGACGAATTAGAAACTCATGCAACTCGATTACAGCTTAATTTTAATCCCATGACAATAACATTCGACTTTGAAAAGTCTTTAATAAAAGCAGTTCGAGAAAAGGTAATTATTTGAGAACTTTTCTTTTAACCAGTTCTTTTTTTAAGTTTCCTCAAGCAAAACATCATGGATGTTATTTTCATTTTTGTCAAACAATATATAGAAAAATTCAAAATCTTGGTCTTGCGACACATTATCGAGATGATGATAATATTCGTGATACTTGCCGCCATTTAATGAGTCTTCCTCTGTTACCTTGCCGAGAAGTTGAAGATGGATTCGAACATCTTGTTTCAAAAGCACCACCACTTCTTAGTAATCTTCTTGATTATTTTCGAAATTTTTGGTTTCGTCAAATGCCTGTCGAGCTATGGAATGTGCATAATATTGATATCAGGACAAACAATCACGCTGAAGGTCAGCACTGTAGAGTAATACAGATAATATTCATGATCATCTTTTTATTTCTGATTAGGGTGGCATAATAGGTTCAATAAACGTATTAATAAAACTCACCCTAACTTTTGGCATTTCATTTCAAAATTAAAACAAGAAGAGGTGTTTTTTAGACAACAAATGCTTCATATGAAAAGCGGAAAAATGAAAAAAATCGAAAAAAGTTTGCATCATGCAAGATCGACTTCAAACACTGTCAACTAGATTCGAGAATGCAGAAATCGACGTTCAGGAATATTTACATGGTCTATTTTTCTTTGTGGCGAAAGATGTAAAAACAAAAAAATAATTTCATTTTTATATTTACTCATCTTAGAGTTTTTCCATTGTATTTCAATTAATATAAAGAATTTTTTTTCATTTATTCTTAGTATTTTTCTATTCACTAAAAAAACAAAAGTCTTAATTTTCTTTCTTTTTTATGAAGTAGTTGCAAAAAAATAGCATCGAGGCACTACGAACAGTCTCATGCAAAACACAATATTTTTGATATTTTGCTTTTCGATATTTTCTATTCGGCATTTTCACTTTTCGAGATTTTGTACTTTCGATGTTTCACTTTCGATGTTTTGCTTTTCGAGATTTTGCCACCTAATCAATTTTTCACTTTTAGCATCTATAAAAGACAAACCGTTTGGGTGTGGGTCTTTTCATCAAACACACTAACACCAACATCCTCTGTACCAGTATTAAATAGATAAGAAAGAGAACAAAACGATAGAGAAGAAAAAAGGTCAAACATATGTCTTAGTATCATTTAGTAGCAAATTCAACTCTGATGAAGAACGTGTTGCATTCCAAACGTTAGTATACTATATATATTTATTATTTTTATGTATTATCATTGTATTATTACTTTGTTAATTTATAATTATTTATTCAGCTCATAATTGTAAATTATATCTGATATACGAATATATTATATTTTACTTGATTATATATATATCTATATATTATATATTGTATTTTTCATGAGTTTGCAAATAATAATAATAATAAATAAAATAACATGCTGAACGAATATTAAAAACAAGGAAGAGATAATAATTTTAATCATGATTTCGGCGACATCAATTTTAAATGATTCCAACATCGCTGAATAAATTTTTCACCGACTCCAGTCTGACCGAATCAATTCATAGTCGAAAAGAAGTATGCGTCTGATATTATCCGTTGTACATACAACATTTTATTATAATTAATTAGTTTATTAGCACATAGACTGGTTACCATCTCAGTTGGTAGGGTACGGTAAGGTGGCGGCTTTGTGTGCCAGTGTAAAGAGGGAAACACGCACGCCCACATCAACACATACACCCATACCCTATCAGCTCAGATGATTACGAACCGATTCGTTAATAAACTAATTAATTATAATAAAATGTTATTTTTACCACGGATCATATTTGATGCAGACTCGTTTACGATTATGCATTGTCTCTTTGGCATTGGTATCGGCGTAGATGATAATTACTGAATAGAACCCATAAAATCATTTAATTTGTGTGCGGTAAATGCAACCAGGCAAATTCACTAGTTTGCTGATCAACAAACAATGATCAATCAATCGGATGATTGCAAGTCAGTCATGGATTTCATTTTGATATCTGTGGAAATCCTTGCCAAAAGAATCATCTAATACTTAATCCAACGAGTTGAGGGCCTGTGAATGTGGCGTGAGCCTAAGTGACTGACTTTTGGTTGTGTCTGCTGTTGACATCCACAGCTACACTTGATGATCATTCTGCTATGATTAAGTATTAGAT
Organism: Rotaria socialis; assembly: GCA_905331475.1. NCBI lineage: Eukaryota > Metazoa > Rotifera > Eurotatoria > Philodinida > Philodinidae > Rotaria > Rotaria socialis. The sequence continues at coordinate 22,030 of CAJNYU010001438.1, read as the reverse complement.
AATTTTTTTCTTTATTTATTTTTGATTTATGATTTTATGTATTATTATAACATTTTATTTTACATTGGTCAACATCGTTATTAGGCTTGTCCATTCAAGTGCTGAATGATTTTGATAAAGATCTCGAAAGATTTATTTAAACGTATACTTTTGAATCATTACTCCCTCCATTTGAAAATGTACTCCCTCTCTCTCGTTCTCTTATCGATTAATGGTCTATTGACTGAACTCAATGAGCCAATTACTTTTCTTTCCTCTCCTATTATTCTATTGACCAATACAGTGGAGGTGTCGTTGGTCTGGAGAAGAACCAATTTTCTTATTCATTTATTTATTTATTCTTCTATTTAGTTATTTCTTATTCTTAGAAGCTTATTTTTTGTTGCATTCATTTACTTATGCATACCTTATTCGTAAAAGCGCATCTATTCAATTATTGTTTTTGTATCGTATTCTTAAAAGCTCATTTATTCATATTTATTTACTTCTTATATATATATATTCATAGTAGATAATTATTTTTTCGTTTTCGTTTAGAAAAAAAATTCAAAGTATTAAAAACAACAACAAAAGCAATAATAAAACAAGATAATAAAAAGCACACCTTATTTAACCATTTATTTATATATTTATTAGTTCTTCTATTTTTTACATTACACATATTGGTAATTCGACCATTTGCTTATTTCACACCCACACTCTTCACCTGATGCAACTATAATCGATCAATTACTTGAAACACGATAATTTGTGATTGATGTTAATTTATCATTTTTTCAGTGATTGATTTATACACGTAAACAATTCGATGAAAATGAATACGAAGTTCTTTGCTATGTTTATACACATATTTTTCAAGAACGTCTTGTAAGAAAATCTTTAAATTCAGAATTTTTATCGACAGACCTGGTTAGTTCGGACGACAATACTTACTTAATATCTGCTTGTAATTCTACTGTTACATCAAATATATCTTGGTCTTTTCCACAATCATATTCTAGAAATAATTTAATGGAATTTGCCCTAGTGATATATTCAATTATTTATTTAATAATCGCTATTGTGTTTCTTGTTGCTTTTATTATCGAGTAATTTTCACTAAAAAGAATGTTCGATGATATCATGAGGAAACAGTTTTGCTTTTTAATTCAATCAGAAATTACCGTAAAGTAAATATTTTGCGAGTTTAGCTAGGTACTAGAACAGAGTGGAATAGGATAGGATTAGTTTTTTCCTGATGCTGTTTCTGTGAACAGGACAGGGCAATGAGAAGAAATCATTCTGTGGACACTTACGGTTTTTACTCAATCTATTTATATGTTCTAGATAACAATGTCAGATATGACTAAAGATACCGGTGAAGTGAATCTTGCTATTCATCCAAGTATCCGTGCCATTGTCATAATTACTGGTTCAGATGTTAATGAAGTTAATGTTGCTCATGATCTTGTTGTTGATGAAGTTAATGTTGCTGGTAATACACTTGCCCATGATGTTGCTGTTGTTAACTCTTGTGCGAGTGCAGATACGCAACGAACAATTCGTCATGTTAAACCTTGGCTATGGTCTAAAAAGAAAGCATTTGTTGTAATTTTGGTTATCAAGATTATTGAAATCGTAAGTACCATCTTTTAACTTCTAACGGCCGATTTTAGAGTATTTGGGGAACATAGATTTTCATTTCTCGATCATGGCCCATAAAAAAGATTTAAATGACTATATCACGTCTTGTCATGTGACTTTTAGAGGATCACTCATGGATCATTATTACTCGTGTAGAACAGTCTTTTCTTACGATTTCTTCATGATCCATGTAAAAGAAATTAGATCGCTAAACATTTCAAAATCGAATAAAATCATGTAGCTTTAATCAATTATAATCAAGAATAACCCAAAAAGATACTATTTAATCAAATTTTCCTATTATTTTTCGATCATAATCGATTAAAAATTATATAAAAATAATGGTCTTAATGTCCAGTAATAACTTTTCTGTTTTATTTACAATTTAGATATCAGATTTTTTTATTATTAATATTCATTAGTACGGAAAATACCAATAAATTCATCGAATATGATTTATTTTTAGGAGGAAACACGAGTACAACATGTTTGTCAATTAATTCGATGAAGAAACTTGAACAATTACACCGGAGAGGTGCATGATCGTTGGGAATTATAATGATATATGGAATAAGGTCAATTTGTGTTTTATACAATTGGATGAAGATTAAAACAATCGATCGCCCAGGTCGAGCATTACGGCTACCAGAAACGATCGCATACGGCCGTTTCCTGCCGTTCTCACTGTAAATGGCCGTAACTTGAAGTTTTGGCATGCACCGTAATACGGTCGAAAAAAGACCGTTTACGACCGTGTGGCTTTCACCTGGGTCAACATTCATTTGATAAAGTATGTACATTTGCAAAGGTTTCCATGTAATGATTTAAGAAAGGATTGCGTAAATATTTAAAGCTTTAACGAATTTCGGTATAAATGATTGAAGATTATAATTTGATTCCTAATTTGATTGCTTTGCAAATGCAGGTACGCGTAATATAGCTTAAATCGGGAACCATTGAAAGTGTGTGGGTGGGTGTGGGTTCAATGGAGTTTAGCACCCACATCTACACCCTGGTAGGCAGTGGTTGGTTCCGGTCTCAGCTAAGCGTTTTTTTTCTTGGTCCCATTCTATGCGTGGTAAAACTGCTTTAGAATTTATTTGTGCCAGAAATGAAACAATTCTTTACCGCTCGCATGTTTTTATTTATTATTTTGGAAGCGTAATTCTCTACACTTTGGTCAATAGTGAACAAGTCAAATAATGAGAATGTCGAATATAAAATTGGTACAGCTGTCGAAAATATTAGTTTGTGAAAGATAAAATCTTGATCACAATCTGCCTCTTACCTCTTCATCTTCAACCCCAGTTTTGTTTTCAGTAGTTTAATTTTGATATTTTTCACAGCTAACGTTGAGACTATTAAAGAATATTGATGATATCTGTATCAAACACGAGTGCCGAACAAATATTCTCAATCTTACGTGCAACAGTTACTAAAAGGGAACACGATTGGTCACTGAAAAGTATAGATAAAATTATGTTCTTGATTAAAAATTTAGCATATTTCAAACCACTTCGAGAATTTGATTAGAATAAATCAACGGAATAGGAAGTTCCTGTAGTAGACATTCGAAATAAACATGTATCAGCAACAGGTTTTTCACGATCATATTCTCACATGAAAAGAAGAAGACTATTTCAAGATAATAAAGCAATATTCATACAAAGGATGAACATTAAATTCGATGACATCTTTTGATCTTTATAAAAATTTGTTTTTTTGATTAAAATTTTACATTTACATATTTTACTTGTATTTGTCTAATTATCTATTATACGCTTCTCTTTTTTTGTGACAAAATGCTATGATGAAAACAATAAAGTAAGTTATGATATATAAAAAACCTCAATTGAGAAGTCTCCGAGTAAACAATATGATATAGACTTGAATTTCAGTTGTAATCTCGATCTCGGCAAGGTTTTCTCTGTTCTGATAAAATTTCACTTTTTGATCCTTGCCACGACGCCCGAGACCAGAACTCGTTTCACACATGTCTAGTCGGGCCAATTGCATTATTTTCATCGATGAAAAAAATCCTTTCATATATAACTGTTGATTATTCCATCACGATTATTGGTAACTTCTCTTCTCCTTACTGATGAAGTAAAATATTAACAGTCATTTGTTTTTTTTCAGGTTACGTAGAAAATGATCTAGCTCAGAAAACAATCGAACTTTTCAATGAATTCAAAAAATCCTCCAGACGTGAATAAAATTCTTTTAAATCAAATGAAATTGGATGATATTCAATCAAGTATACCTATTTATTTGAGTGCTATAAAAGCAGTATCACAAATAGGTGACTACTCCAAAGCTCAATCAATTTTTAAACAACCCAGGTCGAACATTCCGGCCACCAGATCCCGTAGGATACTCCAGCGAATATGCGGGAAAGTCGCTGTATCCTGCAGGAAAACACGGGAAATCGCTGGAACATGGAAGCAGTATTCCGGTCAAAAATACGGCCGGACTTTTTCGGCGAATTCCTGCCAAGTTCCGGTGCTTTCCGGCAGGAATTGATCGGAAATCACTGGAAAAAACGCNGCTGGAACATGGAAGCAGTATTCCGGTCAAAAATACGGCCGGACTTTTCCGGCGAATTCCTGCCAAGTTCCGGTGCTTTCCGGCAGGAATTGATCGGAAATCACTGGAAAAAACGCGAAAATTTTCCAACCGGAATACTGCTTCCACAAAATCAACGGAACTACCCGGAACCGGCCGTTTCCAGGCCGGGCTATTCGACCTGGGGCACAAGAAAAAATCTCTATCCTAAAAATGCAAGTCAAAAAGCTATTGTTATACATGAGATCGCAACAACAAGTGAAAGACGCGTACAAATAGTTGACGCTATAATAATAATAATAAAAAACGAATAATCGAAATAAATAAAAGAAAAGAAAGCCTTTATGAAATATGCCCGCAAAACCTTTCTTTTCCAAAAAGAACCATTCACGTAATTTTGGCACACGACGCATATAACCACATGTGCATATTGTCAATAGAACGAAGGCAATTATGCCATCAAATGAATATGCTAAAAATAAAAAATTTTAAATTAATTCAAAAAGTTTTTCATGTCTTCAAATTTATCATTAACCATTTGTTTTATTGATAAATTCATCTGGAACAAAAAAAAGAAAACAAAAGATGGTTGTTTATTTTAAAATTTTTTTCTTAAAGTATCAATAATTAGACCAAATGATATAAATGAAGAGAAACCTTCTTTATGAATCAATAATTGGCCAACTTTCAAAAGAAATTCTTCATTATTTTCAATTTGACTTAAAACTTTGTTTTTTCTTCATATATTCTTTTCTTTTCAAATTCTAAGCTATATTTAGTCACAAGTGTAATCAGTAAGTGAATGAAAATAAATGAGAACAAAAAAAATAACGTCACGAGCTTTTGTTTTCTATTGTGATTGGATTAATTCTTCGAACGCGTCTTTTATTCCATGCATCTTTTGACAAAACATCACCAATAAAGAAACCAACAAGGCAAATAAATAAAAGAATGCACGCAGTAGCTGCTTTTCCACCTGATAACTGTTTTAAGATATATGCACCAAGGATACAAATTATTAAACCTAATATAATTCCATCCACTCATTGGAACCCACGATCTCTCACTACAAGAAAAAAACTAATCTTGATTCTGAAAAGATCTGTGATGTAATAAAATGCCCATATGCCCACATTTAATAGGAATATAACGAGAAGACAAAAGGTTAGGCAACTTCGTAGGCAACGTGCTATGAAGAATATTGATTTTTGAAATTAAATTAGTATGATTAAAATAACTTTTTTTGCTTTTTCCACCGAGTAACATAAGTATTTATTACAATCAAGAAATTAATCATTAATTTAACAAAAATAATCTAACATGTTCATATTGATCTAATCCATCTTACGATGTTTTTTAGTAGAACCAAACCATTAAAATAGATCTTTGAATAGGAATTTCCCTAGCAGATACAAGAATTTAGATTGTAGACATTCTTATATATGTCAATTGATTTTTACTGTAATAGAAATTATTTATGGAATAAATATGATTTTTTGAAAAATAAAATAAAATAAAAACTGATCTTCAATAATAAGCATAGAAAATATGATTAGCATAACTTCAACTGCAACTGACTATTCAATTATGATCGGTTCATCAGCAAGTAAATCATTTGCCCTGTATGTTCGAGGATATTACAATGCTAATAATAAAATCCTTTGAAAGAAATTGAATAGAGTATTCTTTACTCTGTAGAAATAAAAGCTATCTAAGAAAAGATTTACATCGTATATCTTGAAAGATTAAAGAAAATGTGCTACAAAAAACGTTAGATAAGATAACTATAGAATATATTGTACTAAGCAATCAGAATGAATTCGATTATATATTAAATATTCCGTTTTTAATTATAAGTCTATAGTATGAGGCAAAGTAGAATTAGTGAATGAAATTCAATATCAAAAGAACTGTATTGATATTCAAGATTGAATAATTATTCAGCAATTATTATTTTGTAAATGGTTTACAGAAAACTCTGAAAAATAATGTCAAAAAATTTTGTTTTGATGACAAACGCCTTGATATTGATGAATTTTAGAATGAACAAATATCTCAAGTCAGTTTATTGATCGAATGTTTAGAATTGGGTAGTATTAATCAATCTGGATACAAAATATTTCTTAAGAAACCTGATCTTGAGCAAGAACAGTTAGAAAGAAATATAGGAACTATAATGAATTTCAGTTTTCTTTTTACTCTCGTTGTTTAGATTTCAGAAATAAATGCTCTTTCGATAAACAATCTGCAAGTTTATCGAGCAAATATTTTACTATCTTTTCTTGTAGCAGTTAATGTGCGTTTTAAGGTCATAAAAACTTGTCGTTGCTTTTGAATCACTCAATCTGTTGTATCATTATCTGTGATCAATCACATATTGAATAGTTTTACAATAATTATTTAACAAGAAAAAAATAATGAAAGGCGGCGTATATCTTGACTGTTTGATCGTCACAAAAACAATTTTTACATGAAGAATAAAAAACTTATAGTTCAGAAATCTCAGCATAGAAATCTTCTATTCTATTTTGATAGTTATCGAAATCCCTATTCATATATTAGTATCAAGTAGTCTTTCACAGAGAAAATTGAGAAGTAAAAGGTAATATAACCTCTTGTTCTTATTCTAAAAATATTCAGATTGGAAAATTTTAGTGTTGTTGTAATTTAATATATATTAAGAGGTAACTCTATGATTATAACTTACCCATTTGAAAATAAGAATTATTTTGGTTATCATCATTTAATCGTCGTGAGCCATGTTCAGATGAATCATCATTATTTGATGTTTCAGAATTCTACGAAGAAAAAAAAATCATAAGACAAAATCTTTTATCTATAATGGTCCACTGGATAATTCACTCATGTTAATATTTTTCCTTTTCCCCAGTATCGTTATTGCAAAGAAGGATAACTCTGAGTATAACTCTGTGATGTACAGAATTTTATTTAAGAGAATAATTTAAGAAAATGAGAATATATTCTAGTTTCGAATCATACGATCTCTATGATTGAATCACTGAGCAAGATAGGACAAAACGATTCTAAACAGATTGAAATGTCTTCAAGGCCTCTAAAACATTTGTTTTTGACTGACATGCATTTCTCATTCTGTAGACAAACAAATGATTGTTTCTTCAAATTTCGTATACAAACAAAACTTTTCTGTCTTCAGACAGATGGATGGATGTCGATCAGAAAAATGTTTTAGAGACCTCGAAGATATTTCAATCTGTTTAGAATCGTTTTACCCTATCTTGCCCAGTGATTCAATCAGAATTGTATTCTAGAACAATATTAGATGAAAAACTCTGTTCAGGCGTTTCTTTTAGAGATCGTATGATTCGAAACTAGAATATATTCTCATTTTCTTCTCTTAAATGAAATTCTGTACATCACAGAGTTATACAGATTCTTATTGGTATAGTTCAGGACGCAAATGTGTTAAAAAAATCACTCAAAATTCCTATTTTCTATAGAAAAAATTTATTTGAAACATGCACTAGGGTTTACTGAAAAAAGTATGGGACGAAGCAACAACAGTTTTTTGCGAATTCAAATAAAATAAAAACCATTTCGTAGACTTTTACGATACTTTTAAAAAATCTCGATGGTCAAAACCTCCTAAAATACCATTTATTTGTTAGTGTACCATTGATCACCAATACTCATTGAAGTCGAACAATCTACACAAATCAACAAAGCGTGTAATAGCGTTAACTACGATACGAACATATTCCAAACGTCATCTTCGCTCATAGTCGAATTATTCTCAATACTGGTAGACCCTAATCAAATTATGGACACACACTTCTATTGTTTAAATGTATTGATAACTTTTTTACTTCTTACCAGAAAAGTTTTCGATAAATTAATGAATTTAATCTAAAATAACAACATATTGAAGTGCAAAAAATAAAATGAAAAGTTTTACTTGCATCAATGTTGTTGATCTTCTTTCCCAGGAGAGTGAATCCTAGCCTAGGATCCGATGAGTTCCGATCGGTTCCTATTGGAATTCGACGGAGCTCTTCGGAAGGCGCAAGGAAACTAATAAAATCCGACTGTCGGATTCGACATTGATTCCTCAACCAGGAATCCAACGGGATTTCGTCGGATGGTAGGACCCCGTAGAATCCGATGGGATTCGGTATCGGATTGATTCACCTGGGTTAATGACGTTATCATCAGTTGGATTAGCACACAGTTTTTCGACAGTCTAAGTGGTTCAACGAATCGATTTTGATGACAATTATGATCGTAGATTTGAAGGGAAAAGTTTTAAACTTACAATTTTTAATTCTTGATCTAATTTGTTTTTTTCTGTATCAGCAGACGACATAACTTCCATTGACAATTTGAAAAATGATGATAAATAAAGATCAATGCAGTTATTTTAATACAATAGCTAGCTGAGATTGAAAAGTACAATAGAGTAGTAAAATTGATTAATAATAAACGCCAATTGAGCTAATTACCACCACAAACAATTAAACTTGACGTAGGAAACCGAAAAATGATGTTGATCAATAAAAAATTTAAAAAAACTGTTAACAAAAAATATACCTAATCGTCACCAGTAAATAGAACAAATATAAACACCAAACTTTCTTATATTTTTTCTTTGATCAAGGATGTTAAGCAAATATATAGAATTTAATAAACAAAAATATGCATCATTACTAATTAAATGGCAGAAGACGGAATATATTTGCGAAAAAAGTACAGAAAATTTTACTTCGGAAAAAAGACAAAACCTAAAGATTTTTATCATTCAATCCGCAAAAAAGGATCACCGTGAATTAATAAAGGCTATCATTTTCAATACTTCATATTGAAATCAGAAATACTTATGTATTGAATAGCGATCCAGAAAAAGAGAAGCTATGTCTAGGTGTCCATAAAATTGATAGAAAGAGGTCACAATCTACCATCATTAAAACATTATATTTAATTTAATACTATGCATCGCTTTTCAGTTTCAAGTGCTGCTGTAGAAACGTACATTAATTCAGCAGAATCGACGTAGTACACTCGATTTTTCTGACGATATGTAAATGATTGAAAACAGGGATGTAACAATACCATTTGGAGACACATAAAGATTGCCAATTTTCACAATGAAAATCTGCCACTATCAACCAATACTTTGTGTTAGTTATAACCAGCGAAGTTAGTTCTATCTGGTGGGAGTATATAAAATACCAATACCAATAGAAAAAATCCCCAGTATTGGCGAATATTGGTAAAAAACGGTTATTTTCACGAAAACTCATCAATACTGGGGATCTTTTCTGTTGGTATTGGTATTTTATATACTTCTATCAGGTGGAGCTAACTTCGCTGGTTATAACTAACACAAAGTATTGGTTGGTATTGGTAGATTTTCGCTGTGAAAATTGGCAATCTTTATGTGTCTCCAAATGGTATTGTTACATCCCTAATTGAAAACACTGAAAATGACCCTCTAGACGGACGCTCAGCCAGTCGAGAAATCGCAATCACAATTCATAATGTAATAAGGTAAACAATAGCAAACGCTCATTGATTGGTTCTTCAGATTGTCGAAAGAGTTAGATATAGCTTTAATACATATATAGATAGAGAAAATTACTCATCATTGAATTGAGCTCTTGATTTGTTTTTAAAGAGGCATGCAAAAATAAAAATCATAGAGAACGCTGGCGTACAATAACGACACCCCAGGTCCATCATTCTCTATGAATATTTTACTGACAACAAATGACAATCGTTGACATTGTATGCAAGATACATGGAATATAGGTACAGTGTGAATTGATAGACTGCATATATGCTCATTTCATATGACTAAAGTTTTATATGGTCACATATATCAACATACGAGATAGTGTCATCTATAAAGTCATATATAGTTGGTCATCTTTGAATATGATTGATTTAATTTAATTTAAGAAAAAACATAGACAATGAAAATGAAATCGGAATTGTTGGTGATATGTTTTCATCTATTAGGATTTATTGTTTTAATGCACGGACTTTTCCCATTTTCATCGTCAGTAAATAAAATAGCCAACCGATCTTGTTTTGATTCTCAAGGTTTTAAAATAGAAATTTAATTTTAATTTTAAAAATCGTTGCTTTTTTTAGAATCGTCAAAACGTCATGTTATGTTAATGATAATCGATGCACTTCGTGCTGATTATGTATTCAATCGTAATCATTCATATTATTTAAAAAGTATTGAAAAATTAGAAGAAAATGGTAAATATTTATCATATAAATTACGTTGTCATTCTCCAACAGTAACATAACCTCGATTGAAAGTAATCAATTTTGAATAAAAGAATTTAAAATAAAATAAATGATATCCAGGCATTATTAACGGGTACAATTCCTTCAGTTTGGGATGTGATTTTTAATTATAATTCAAGTCAACTTGAATTAGATAATTTATTATTTCAATATAAAAGAAAATATCCTTACAATAAAATTGCTTTTTATGGCGATGATACTTGGATTAGATTATTTCCGCATGATATTTTTCATCGATCCAAAGGTCTTCAATCATTTTTTGTTACAGATTTGAAAGAAGTTTGATTATTTATTATTAATTACTTAGATTGATTAAAATGTAACTGATGGTCTTTATGCAGAATTAAATCAATTAAATGGTTGGAACTTTTTAATTATTCATTATTTAGGTCTTGATCATATTGGCCATGCATCAGGAGCTTTTAATGATTTTGTTAAAGATAAATTACTTGAATATGATAAAATAAAAAATAATATATTTTCTAAAATGACTGAAAATGATACATTAATAATAACAGATGTCTATGGAATGACTGATCAAGGTGGACATGGAGGTCCATCATAGGTTGAAACATTTGTTCCAGCTTGTTTTATTTCTCAGAAATTTCAAAATAAAATCTTAAATATTGAAGAATATCTTCGAATTGACTTAACACCAACATTAAGTGCTTTACTTCAAATTTCAATTTCTTCAAATAATCTTGGAATTATAATTGAAAATCTTTTACAAAATTTTTATAATAAAAATAAATCAAATCTATTAAAATGTTTAATCGATGATAATAGAAGACAATTATTTGATATTTTATCTCAAAGGAAATTAACGATTTCATCCAATGATCTTTATTTAATTCGTGATAAAGCAATGTCTATTTCAAACGAACAAGATTTAACAATGCTTTTATTGAGTATTAGTATTTTTTCACTTGTAAGAATTTTTTTAAATTTTATTTAAAACCAAAAAAAGAAAATTTTCTTTTTTAGAGTACAATTATTTTATGGTTTACTATTGAGAAGAGATCTTTATTTTCAATATTTGTATTCAGTGGAATATATCTTTTATCAGGAAATATATTTATTAGTTTATCTATTGGGGTTATTTGTTTTTGTTTAATTGTTATTTTAATGAATAAAAAAAAGACAGAAGATAAGAAAATACAATTTCAAAGAAATTCTTAAAATATTATCCATTCATTCATTTAATATCATTATTTTCAAGTAATTTTATTGAAGAAGAACATCAATGTTGGTATTTTTTTTATCAACTTATTTATTAATTCGAACTTTTGAACAAAAATCTTTTCGAATATTTTTTATGTTAATTTTATCTCGTGTAATACGTTCTTGGAATCAAACTGGAAATAAATGGTTAAATATTACAGATATCGGAGATTATCTTAATGCGTAGAGTGTGGGTGTGCGAGGCTTTGATTGAGGGTTTTATGAGATACGCTAGACAATCAAGACCAACCCACATAACACACCCACACCCTTCTTGTAAGACTATTATAAACTATATTTATTCTGTTAACCGTCACTACTAACATCAATAAGCTAATTCTTCTTAGTTTTAATGAGTACCAATATTTGTGATTTATATATAATGATGATAGACAAATTAATTTAAATATATATTCAATTGTTCTATTGATAAATACAATATTTCTGTATTATTGTCTAGATATCTAGTCTTCAATGAGCATATAGAAGTAGAATTTCTTATGAAAATAACTGATCTAGACATATACCGAGCTCAAACTACTATGGCTTGCTCAGGCTCGGCTCGGTGCTGGTTTTATATTCTCAAATAAACTTCTTGAGGGTGTGGGTGTGGGTATCTAATTATGCTTGCATATTCACAGAATACACCTACACCCACACCCACGTCTTGCTGAGAAGCGGAGTTGTGCAATTAAACGTGACTATGCATCAGCGGTCCGTATTTTCGTTTTTCCTTGGCTTTGAAGCAATAAGAAACAGTGAGGTGTCTCGATAATAAAAAAAAAGAGAATACGATGCTTGCATGTCATAGCGCGAGAAAAAAAAGTAAATACAAGGCAAACACTGACAAGAAATACATCATTTTTCTCCCGTCTACACAAGGTGACTGCATCAGTGTAGTACAGCCGTGTTTTTCTCTTCACCAAAACAACTTCGTCAAATATTGACGAACGCGTGAGTATATTAATAGTCCGTAGAGTCAAAATTGTCTTGTTTCTGTGCAGTTTTTGGACAACCTAAACCTCCCGCAGACTTTCTGAATTAACAAGGTCAATATGCATTCATTTTGTTCATGTTTGTGATGAATTCCATGATAAAATATAAGAAAAAAGGTAGGATCAGACGTTCGAGAATTAGTATTGGGCAAGAGGGAAACAGCGATTTTTGATTTTCGTGATTTTAGGTGGTTTTCCCTGATGCTCGGATTTTTTTTCTAATTTTCACCAATGAAAGTCACCGCAAATCACAGGAAATAATTCAAAATTACCAAAAATCGCTGACAATCATTGAAAATAAATTGATTGATGGGTGATTTTCTATTCATTTGTGGTTAATTTTAGTCAACCATTCCTCCCTTGCTATTGGGACAATATCAGAGGGTGGCTCTATTCAATTAGTATCAGGACTCTTTTAAAAAGCCACACGAAAGTTATGATCACTCAAGGACATAAACTGTTGGTGCTCAATATCTCTGTTTTATTTCATATTGATTTATTCTATAGATTTCATTTACACCATTTTCAACCACGAAAGATTATTCAAACAATTGGCCTTGGATCAAATCCTGCTCGACCTTTTTTGCTGAAGATCGGCCATATTGTCATGGAAATGATCGATTAATTGGTTTTCATCTGTATTGAGAAGGCGTAAAGAGCAAACCAACGATTGCAATAATCTGAATTGGGAATCGTCATGGTTCACTGTATTCTGTCACCCAAGCCTAAGACAAGACCCATTTTTATATTGTTTCTCTCCCAACCCAAACCTAAGATTTGACCTGAATCTCAGGCAAGGCCCGTAGTATTTTTTTTTCACAACGTGACCTTAAACTCTCTCTTCAATGCATGACATTGAAACTCGTTCTCCACCTTCTTATTTTGCTGCCTGAGATTTTTTCAAAAACCCACTTCCACTAGACCTTCCCCCATAACGATCTCTATTCGGAGTATTGTTGCGTTGTCTTGCTCATTGTTCGCTTCGTTATTCACACAGAAAATGGTGTGAATTTCCTTCAACTAAGTCGAATGGTGAAGAATAATGCGACTGTAAATGGCCACTTCACAGCGTTCACGATACAATCTGATTCGTCGATTATCTACCTTCAATGACCTACTAAGATGTCAAGCTTCGTAAAGCAGATTCTGGTTCAGCATCCTCCATGCCGAAATCTACCTTATTCAGAGAATTAACCAATTGACAGGAGAGGCCTAGTTTAACCACTTTTTCTCAGCATTTTATAACGAGTTTCAAACAGATATTAACAAAACTTGAATATCACCCACTAAGATTTCCAATCTTCACCCACTAAGACTCCCAATCTTCACCCACTAAAACTCCCAATCTTCCCCCATCTGGCTAAGACCTCTGAGAATATCCCTCTAGCTCCATCTCAAACCACCGCTAATACTCTCAAGAAAATCCGAACTTCTGATAAATGCCCATTGACCAAATAATGTCCATTTCAGAGATAAATAGTCGCAGGCATTTTTTCCATCACCTTCGATCGAAATAAGATAGAAATCTGCGACTGTCACCATTACAAAGAAAACACCCATGCGCATGAGTACATGCTAGAATATGGTTGCGTGCTAAGGAGCTAACTAAGCGTATTTTCAATGGACATTTTTGTCAGCTTTGCTGAATTTTTACTTTATTCATTTGATAGAACAAATTGCTCTCTTTCGATCTGCACAAGGCTGACCCGTTAATCTGATTCCATCCTAGAGTTTAAAGGCTTTTCTGAGATCCCTGATTGCAGCCAATCAACATTAAATCACCCAGAAAACCACCCGGAGTGCGGTAGTTCATCATGCTGATTCCAATGATGATATTTGTTTTCGGATTTGAAATGGTCTTACAATTTTATCTCAATATTTCCGAAATGAGAACTAATCTGATGAAAGACTGTACACATTGGGAAATTCAAAAATTTCTCAAAAGCCAGTGTAAGATGATTTTAAGTCCGAAAACAAATATCATCATTGGAATCAGCATGATGAACTACCGCACTCCGGGTGGTTTTCTGGGTGATTTAATGTTGATTGGCTGCAATCAGGGATCTCAGAAAAGCCTTTAAACTCTAGGATGGAATCAGATTAACGGGTCAGCCTTGTGCAGATCGAAAGAGAGCAATTTGTTCTATCAAATGAATAAAGTAAAAATTCAGCAAAGCTGACAAAAATGTCCATTGAAAATACGCTTAGTTAGCTCCTTAGCACGCAACCATATTCTAGCATGTACTCATGCGCATGGGTGTTTTCTTTGTAATGGTGACAGTCGCAGATTTCTATCTTATTTCGATCGAAGGTGATGGAAAAAATGCCTGCGACTATTTATCTCTGAAATAGGCGTTAGTAGAATCACCACTCAGACAAATCCCTTTTACTTAGAATACTAATTCAAGCCCTCTCTATCTTTTGTGATGGTCAATGACCAACAAAACTCACATTTCGATAGAGAATTGGTTTTATTTGGGACCTTAGCCTCTCGTCCAATTTCAAAAAGTAATTTGCTCGTTCAGTATCAAAATTCATTTATCATTTTTCTCCGACTCCAGTAAGCTAGAGTTTTTCAATCTCATCGTAGCTCATAAACAGTTGAGCCACAAGATCTCTTTAAAAGCTAGTGATCATTCATCACGACATTGACTGTCTATAGGTCAGAATCGCAAGCTACAAAATTACACACTCATGATACTTTGCCGGTTTCAAACCAACCAAGTATGTCTATTACAGAACGCATAAACTCACTCACTCATTTCGATGCCTATTTCTTTTACAATAGTCACGTCGACTCCACAGAGCCCATATCCAGTCACACGCTCCACAGAACACGTGCAACTCGTGAAGGTAAATTCAGCACAATGGTCCGATGAACAGCAAATATGTCTGTGGATGTTATTTTTCAGCACCAAGCACTGACCAAACATATCACTGTAGAATCTGCTTCTGCATGTTGCAACGAACTTGTCGGTCTCCGTCTCGAATGTGCCGGCTGGAATTTTGTCGATGAAGGTAGGCGTGAAAGATCGTCTGTTCTTATTAATCAAGAAATATCATGAATTATACTCGTCGAAAGTTCAAAATTCGATAAACAAAACTTATAAATCATGAAAGCAACTCCAATTCGCTTTGAATTCTAAATCGGGAAATGAATATTCAACTGAATACATCCCATATTGTTGTGCGAATACTAGCATATTTTCTAAGATTCCCCAATGACTTTTAAAAGTTTCTATGGGAATCTTATCGAATAAGAGTTTTTTTGATCGATGAAGCTTCAAATAGGATCCGCGAAAAGAGTCAGACAAAATATTTCTTTTTTAAGAAAACCTATGCTAACTCTCTATTTGTTCAACAAAATTTTTCCGTCCTAGAAAGACTCATCAGTTACGAAGGAGTGTAATTTGTTTTTAAAATCTGTTCATATTAGGAAAAGTCATAGTTTTCCTCGAGATATCGTGCATTGAAGACGACGTATACGAAGTAATATCTCTATTTCTGTATATTGTAGCTGCATCGTTAAGAACAGCAACTATCAAACGGAATATCAACATTTTTGTTGGCTCTCTCGAAGTGACATTGCCATCACGGACAACGTTTGAAAATAATAACATTGAAATCGTCCTTTTCGAGGATGCTTGCGATTGTATTTCCGAACTATTATCGATTACAGATAAGCTCATATATCTCGTACTGTCAGCTACACTAGGAGTCTCCGTCGTGCCATTGATACACAACCACAGATGTATCGAACATATTTACATATATCAAGTTCCTGATGAAGAAGAATCAATTGACTGGATACAAGACTACCCGAAGATTCTTGGTAGTGAATCATCGATCGATATGATAGCCAACCGAATTAAAGAAGATATTGATTTGATCATGAAACGTTCATCTCGTTGGTCAAGATCTAAGGAATTATTGGCTGAGCTATGTTCACAGGCGAAGCAAACTAGCATTTCGGCATCTATTAATGACGTATTGGACGACAATTTGAACACATTACGCATCGTTCTATTATATCTCGGTCCACGGAAACCATTTCATTTGTCTCATAACAAGATCAGAATCGATGAATTTCGTAATATTGAACAATGTATTCATTCGATACAAGCTGATAATTCAATTACTGTGTTTTTAATAATCTCAATGAACGAAATTAAAGATGTTCACCATGTTCAATCGATAGCTGAACTCGATGCCGTTCATGCAATCTACATCGTTACTGATTTAGAGTCCTATGAACAAATCCAACCACTGGTACCGTATTCAAAATTAAGCGGCATATTTGTTCTCAACGAAGATTTACTTGAGCAACTTACAACAGACATTTGTTTCTATCGTCAAATTCGCATTATTACACCGAACATGAATGTTTTTAAAATTGAATCTAATACTTGCGCTGAACTCACCGAACATCAAATCAATTTTCTTCGTTTCCAACTATTCAGTACCATACTTTCACAATTACCGACACAATCGACTGCTGCTAGCGATACTGAAAATATCGATCAGCTACGTTCTCGTTTGATCGAAGCGAACACGACAATTAGTAATCTTTTTAAAAACTTCAATAAATCAATATTACAGATATCGGCAACAAAATTGCACGAGATCAATCAACGTATTGTGTCTTTGGCGAAAAATGTCGATTCGTCTACTGTTACTGTGTATCGTGCTCAATTAGTATCACAGAAAGATTTAGAAATGATCAAAACCAATCCCAATGCTCTACTCACCCTACAAACATTCATTTTGGCTTCACGCTCGTTTCGTTCTATAGCTAATATGTGCCGTCGAGCAGCTGACAATCAACTCACTGTAGTTCTCTTCGAACTCAATTTGTCCGAGAGAGCATCAGTAGTGGATCTAAATTCAGACACAGTTGTTTTCAATCTTGGTACTCTTTTCCGATTAGTATCCACTGACCCGACACCCGACGGTGTTTGGCGTGCTCAACTCGAGTTCGCCAATAACGCAATGCAGTATATTAAAAATCAGCTTCAATCTGAAATCGGTAGCCGTCTCACATGGTTGACATTCGGCAATTATCTGACTGCTATCAAACAGTTCCCCACTGCCGAGGAATACTACCAATATCTACTTGACATACTTCCATCCAATCATCCCAGTCTCGCATCGGTCTACAACAACATAGGTTTGATGTACGCGGCAATCGATAAGAACCAAGAAGCATTGGAATCGTTTGAAAAAGCGTTACAGTTGGCTATTACGCCTTTGCCAATTGTAATTGGGCAAGCAAAAACATCAAAACCAGACCTATCCTCTTCTCAAGACTCACCCATAGAGAAAATCAATATATTAAATAAAATCGCTGAAATTAGTTGTCGTCAAGGAGATTACACAACAGCACGTGATTTCTATCATCAAGCACTCGAAATTGCTGATGATGTACAATCGCGCAAGTTATATAAAGCTAAAATTGACGCTCTTGCTCATTTTGATGATACTTGTTAATTTTAAACGAACTTTTTAAAATAATATCATTGTGATGCTTGCTCTTTCATTTTAGATTTAGTTTTAGTTTTAATTTAATGGTAAAACTGACTTATTAAACAATTAAATAACTCCATTCAGTGTTATTACGTGAGGGATAGTTTTTAACTTGCATATTATTAAGTGTATCGAGCATTGTAGTAAAATGGTGCTCAATAGTCGGTCATCGATCGGACACAATTTAATGTGCATTTTTTATCATGATCCCAAACTGCCAGCACACTATCAACGCTTAATGAAATTACGTCTCGATGAGACATTTTATTACACGTGTACGTTTACTGATCCCCGTAACCTTACAGCCTATGTCAGGCATGGATTCATTGTGAATAGGCTAGTTCTTATTATTAGTGGTGAAAAAGCTCAGTTTTTATGCGACATCATGGGAAAATCTAAGCGAATTCCTCATAATTCATTCCTATATGAATTTCAATTTGACAAAAATAAATTAAAATCAGAATTATCTGCAGATAAAAAATTTCATTCTATCGATGAATTATTTAAAAAAATTACTGATGATGTTAAACAGTTTACTAACAAGGAGAATCAATATCCTCAGATGGTTGTTGACAATGATGAAACAATCCTTCAACAATCAACGCTATCATTCGGTATTCATGAAAAACCTAAAAATCAGCAGTCATTTTCCTACTTGAGTACACAAGCATTGAAATTCATCTTATTTCAATCGTTTATTGAAGTACTCTTGGGAATTCCAATTGACAAAGACGCCATTATACATATGTGGGCGAGATGTCGTGGAGATACAGCCAATCAGGACAATGATAATTATCTGAAACAAGTCGATGAATTTGAAGACACATACAGCTCAACAGACGCTATTCGATTTTATAGCAAAGACTCATTTCTTTTTCGAAGCGTTAATAAGGCATTACGATGCGAAAATATTGAGAGAATTTTCACATTTCATCCATTCATAAGCCACTTACATCAACAACTACTTAAACTAGGCAGTGAGCAGAGATGTACGGGAAATTGTTTACAAACTGTATTACATCGAGGTAAAAAATTACCAGCAAGTGTTTTACAACAATTACAGGATAACACGAATAATCTCATATCGATTAACAGTTTTCTTTCCACGACAAAGAATGATAATGTGGCCAATATGTTCGCTGACAATGTCAATATGAGAAGTGGCTATGAAACGGTCATACTTGAAATGCATCTTGATGATACCAGGTTGGAAAAAATGATGCAAATGAAACGACCATGTGCAGACATAACGAATCAGTGTGAAAATCCGGATGAAGAAGAAGTACTCTTCTTTATGGGATTTGTTTGGTGCATTAAATCAGTGAATCAAGCGCCCGAAAATCACTGGAAAGTCGAACTAGAATTATCTACTGATATGAATGTGCACATGGCCAATAACTTCAATGAATTAAAAGGTGAATGTACATACTTCACTTTGGGCAAAATCTTACATGAGCTTGGTGAATATACTGATGCCATTAATTTTTATGAACGAATGCTTGAATCAGCGTCAAATCTTTCGTCGAAAACTCGTGCTGAAATTCACTTTCACATTGGTATATCAGCGTTTGCGAATAACTTGTATAAATTTGCAATCGACAATCTTAGGGAAGCAGAACAACTCATGGAAAAAGCAGCAAGACCAAGTGATGGAATATCAACTACTTTTCGACCCGCCTATGCAGAGGATAATGAACTTACCCCAATGCGTATTTTAACCAATATTGGTCTAGTTTATCAAAAGATGAACAACGAAACTAATGCGTACGATTCATTTGACAAAGCTCTTAAGCGAGATGGTTCAACCATCGACAAGGCCAAACTATGCTACTCTATTGGTGTCCTACAATTTGAATGTCGCAAATATGAAGATGCACGCTTTTATTACCATCAAGCTTATGATTTAGCTGAAGACGAAGAATTGAAGATAGAAATCAATCAAAGATTGGATAAATTAGAGAACACAGCCGTGAACACGTGAAGAGTAATTCTGTTCTATTTACATTAGTTGTAACAAATAAAAATTTTGTTATCATAATTGCATCTCTCATTCATTCTAGAAAAAAGGTTCGATACCCAGGGTGTGGGTGTGATTTTAAATTTATCCACACCCACACCCCTTGTGAATAAGTTTTTTCAATAACCAATTGACCATTAATAGATAATTTTTGATCAGCTGTATATGCTCTAACATCTTGGCAAACTTTTTTTAACCAAAATGCTATCCATTGTTTGAAGAGTTTGACTGAGATTATTTCTCACTATTGGTCTATCTGCTTGCATGTTATGTGTAAAAAACAGTCGTCTCGCATGGCATACAGCATAGAATATCAATCAATAAAGAAAACAAATGTTCGTTTTACTGCTCTTTGTTCTTTACTTCTTATCGTTTTCGGAAATTTTCATAGTAGAAAATGATCGTTATTTTGGTTGACAATGAATAAGAATACCCAATGATGACGCTAAAATACCGGAAGGAACTTTCGAAGATATTATTGCTCATTGTAGTACACGTTACGACTACCATTCAATTGCTTTTGTTCTTGTTTATCGATCATCACACTGTACGAAGTCTCTTACATTACATCAAACACATTTATTTTAATCTTCCGCATTTCCAACATGATGCATCATTTGGGTTGTTTTTTGTCTCGAGAACAAGCATTAATTATATTACTGTGTCTCTCTCTCTCTCTTCATTAACAAGATACAAATTTTTAATCATTACACATCAATACATAAATTCTATCCGATTTTCTCTCAATTCATTAGAAAGAACTTTTCGAAAACTAGGGTATGGATGTGGGTGTTGGGTATGTGACTGTGTGCAGCTTTGATTGAGGGTTTTATGAAATACGCTAGACAATCAAGACCAACCCACATAGCACACGCACACCCTATATAAAAGTTGTTGTTTATACCGATTGAAATCATAACGGCACGATCTCCTAAAAAATATTATTATCCCTTGCACATAGTTTATTTTACTTTGCTGTTTGATTTATGAACTGAAAAATATTACGAGCAAGTTCAGATATCTATAAATGTCTTTTATATTTAATAGCGAAACTTTTTCAATCGAACCAATGATCATCATGTGTGTTCTTAGTTTATTTATATTTTTAACAAATGAGTCCATAAAAAAAAACAATAAAGATGAAAAGAATATTTTTCGTCTAACTGAGATGATCCTTGATATTAATTGGAAATATATTAATCTTCGCCTTATCGATTTTGTTTAAATAATAATTAAAGAGAAAATTAACGTATTTTTGTATAGGGACAATAT
Source organism: Rotaria socialis (assembly GCA_905331475.1). Taxonomy (NCBI): domain Eukaryota; kingdom Metazoa; phylum Rotifera; class Eurotatoria; order Philodinida; family Philodinidae; genus Rotaria; species Rotaria socialis. Next base: position 520 of record CAJNYU010001438.1, on the reverse strand, counting down.
TCTTCTATACGTTTGCGGGTGAGTGTGGGTGTGGGTGTAAATATTTTCTTCATCCTCACATAATCACTCTTACACCCGCACCCGTTAATATGAACCAAACAATGTGTTTAATATGTTTTATTCATGGGTTTGAGTTTGCTATCATCTAAATGACTGTCATACCAAAGTGCGACAAGTGTCCAGGTCGCCGCTGATACGTCTCCAAGTGCGAACAACAGCAAATTACGATGTGATATCTCAGTGATCACTAAATATAACATAAATAATGTTGCTAAATATCGCATAGCAATAGAGAGTTCGAAGAAAATAATGGTAGCTTGTTGAACCATGACAAAATAGTTGATCCCCAAGATACCAGCAAGTAAACCAAACAAGCGAATATAAGTTGTGACGGAACGGCTTTTTCGTTCCTCTCTTTTATTCAGAATGAATGCTTTTTCGAGTAACAATGCTGATACGAATAATATAAACAGTGAAGAAGAAGAGAAGAGAGAAGCAAATGTAAACTAATGATTAAATG